>PVJH01005692.1:0-109286 GCA_004026705.1 Nesogale talazaci | reverse complement strand
AACCACTCTGGGCGTTCGATCACTGTTTTTTCAGGAGTAGAGCACCTGACTTTCATTCTGAGACCCCGGTGGGGGGACTCAAGCTGTCTGGTGTCTGGTTAGCAGCTGAGCGCTCTAACCACAGATTCTGTATACCCACTACATGCTTCTCACTCCCCTCACAGATGATCCCCTTCCACAGAGTCTTCAGGAAGATGACCGTCCCTTTCCACACACGAAGGGGATCTCTGACCTACCATCAAGTCTGGAAATCCCTCCTCTCCTCTCCCCTCCCCTGCGACATCAACTATGAGGCGCTCACACTGCAGAGAACATTCGGGGGAAGTCGGAGCCGGGTGGGCGATTTTCTGCCTTTTCCCACAATCTGCAATCTGATTGTCAGACATGGAAAAAGGAAGCAAGCGAGAGGGTCTGGGTGCTCCTCCCTGTTAGCACACCACATGCTGGCGGGCTGGAAATGTGTGCTGTTTATTTTGCACTCCCTCACCCTTGTGCTTAACTGCTCAAATGAAATTTCACACCCGTCTGCCCAGAGTATCGGCGCACGCGCCAGATATCCATAACTGGGATAAAATTAAAAATCTGTGCTATTTATGCAAGGATCAAATATAGCAGGCACTTCCGCGCTGTGTCTGGGTTTCAGGAGACTCTTGAAAGTTTACCAACGGACACACGCTTGGGAGTATTGAAGAAGAGCAACGTTCTATGAAGTCGCAGAAGTCCGGTTTCATCTCAGCATTGCTGTGCAGCAAGCAGCGTGTCCCTCCCGGGCATTAGGAGTCTGGGCATGGATGAGACTCGCTCGGCGGAAAGCCCTCCCTCTGGGGCTGGCCTGTGCTCGCTCCCCAGGGAATACCTCCCACCCAGAGTCATCTCCGTCTCAGCTGCCACGCTCATCCCGCAGGGCAGCCACTGCCTTGGGACTCCCCGACTGCCGCAAGGATTTGGCCAAGAAAACAGTGTGCAGAGGAAGGGTGGAAGGTGCTGTCGGCACTGGAGTCCCCACAGCTCTCAGGCATATGTTATTTTCCCCATACAAAGAGCCAGTCACTTATTTGGAAATATAAATATTTTTACACCAATGTATAGCAGACAGCTAAGAGGCACATGATGATAATGTAAGCTACACATTTTCTTAGAATAGCAAGCGTTGAGCAGTCTTCTACCCATTCAGTATCACGGCTGGGAGTCTATAGATGGGGGGGGAATGGCACTCTGGGGGAAGCGAGAGTGAATAAGCAGCCGGCCGGGCTACCAGACTGCTCAATGCCAGGGCGTGCGCAGTTGGATAAGCCTTTGGCTCCCTGAGCACTGGGGGGAAAGGATGGGCCACCTTGGCTTCTGAGGAAGCAATCCTAGCTCCTTGGACAGTCAGCAGAACGATCTGCTCTAAAAAGCATGTGCTCCAAAGATGTGGGCAGGCTGATGCCTGGGCAGGCTAGAGACCGCCCGCCCCACCCTCAGGACATCGTGGGAAGTGTTGACATGAACGTTGACGGCACCTTCCTCCAGATGCCATGTCACTGTACTCCTCAGTCCCAAAGGCCATCACAACAGCTTCGACTTCTGCTCTGCCCCTTCGACTTACCGCACCCCTCCCCTCAACCTCAAATGATGAACAGCCGGCTATATACGTCTCCATCTAGGGAGGCTTCAAACCCTTTCAGGGCAGTCTGCCTTTGCTTCTCCATCGTCAAGCCTTGGCTCTCTTCTACTTAGGTTAGTTCTCTCTGCAGATTCCCTATGCATCTCAAAGTAAGTTCTGGACAAAGGCACAAGCACTCTGAACAACACTCGGAGATTGAATAGTAATAACAGTAATAACCAATGTGAACTAATTGGTGAACCAACAAGAACTCACCTGAGTCGCTCACTATACGTTGAGTGCTGCTAGAGGTTCAACGTTTACGGCTCACTTTCTTATCCTCTCGAGTCCGAACACTGGGGCTCACTTTGTCCAGTTCACCGACGAGAGAACTGAGAACCGGCCGACTAAGCTACCTCCTCAAAGTCACACCGTTAGTGCAGTACAGAGGTGGGAGGTGGGAGGTGGGAGCCCCGGTCCCTGGAGCCAAGGTCTTCCTTCCCTGAGAAAGGGTTGGCAGGGAACACCCACTCTGGCCACAGTACACTCCCGCCCCACTGGTGTCTAACATTTTAAGAAAACCAAAGCTGTAACCGATCCTAAAGATAACTGTTCATGTGAGGATTCGGCTTCCTCTCTTCTGGATCAATACATGCTAAGTTCCCCTGATCTGTAAGACCGTCCATTTCCAATGACCAAAGATCTTGGAATATGGACCTTTATGAAGATAAACACTTTAGGGAAAAAAGCTGCCATTTTCTCCTTCCTTAAAACATGGCCGGAATGACCAAGATGGAAAACAACAACAACAACGACAAAAAGAAGGCAGACTGCATGGTGGACCAAGGATTGCCAGCCTTTTCTGAAGGCTTGGCTGCACGAGGAGGCAAGTGCAGAGCGTGAAGTAAAGACTGGCATGGATGTTTCCAGGTATGGGCTGGGCCCTGCCTTGGCTCCAGAACAGCGCTCATGCCGGAGGTTCATTTCCCCTCTCCGCTACAAGGGCAGCGGCAACTGCAGGTCTCCCTTGACTTCACACCTTTCAGAATTAGCCTGGGTGAGAAATCCACGCCTGAATCACACTCACTGTGGCCAGCTTTTCAGCACTGGCTGCAAAAACACCGCGACTTCACCAGGAAGACTCCAAGATGAATTGGGTCTCTTGTCAACTCCCACTCAAAATATGCCTGCTCTTGAAAGGCGGTTGCAAAGACTCACAGGACAGACCCAGAGTCATGCCACCCTGGATGAAGGATGCCTGCAGGAAGACACTCCAGAAGCTCAGAGGTGTGTGCCATTGTGTTCTCCCAGAAAGATCCCTGGGGCTGCATCTACAGGGCGGGGGTCACTTCTGCTCCGATCGGCAAACACTCACAACACCGTGGAGACCAGAATGTCCAAAGTAAAAGTTTTCCTGAAAGGAAGACCACAGCATACACGGGTTTTCGCCCCAGAATGTGTCAAGTCTGAATAAAGCAGGAAGAGACTTGGAATTCATTCACGCCAACAAAACATCATATGCAGATTACCGTTCTAGAGGATTCTGACAATGTCGGGGCCACACCAAAGACAGTGACAGAGTTTGGGGACTGGTTGGCTGACCATAAAGAAAAAAATATCAAAACCAAAGTCTGATGATCACAGAGACATTTGTTAGAGAACAAAACAGCTCCTAAAAAGCATGAAGTGGGGCTGAGCCCTAGTGGCGTAGTGGTTGTGCGCAGGACTGCGGCCCACTGGGATGGAGGTTCAATTCTAACTCCACAGGAGCAAAGGCTGGGCCTTCTACTCCCACCACCAGTGGGCAGTGATGCCAAAAAAAAAAAAAGTATGAAGTTTTGATGTTGGCCAAGCTAGTCCTCTGAACTTGGGAAGCTGAGAACAGCACCTCAAATTCAAACAGAGAAAAATGTTGGGTGGAAAATGGAAGGAATTTGTCCTGCCATCTGAATATACCTAATGGCAAGGGATCAGTCCATCCATCCTTCCTTCCATCCTTCCATCCATCCATCCATCTCTTCAAGAGAAATGTTACTAATCAGAAAAGTTTGGGGGAAATTAGTTCCATTCCCTGGAATGGCTCAACAGTTATGTGCTTGGCTATTAAAGGAAAGGTTGAAAGTTCAAGTCTACCCAGAAGTATACCAGAAGGCTTGGTGATTGACTTCAAGCCAGACAACTAAAGCAAGCTATGGAAAGGTCTATGGACCACAGTTCTTCTCTGACTCATGAGGTGGGGGTGGGGGGGGTAGGGGTCACCAAGAGGCAGGTTGACTGAATGATTGGCAACTGGATGCTTTCCATTCCAAAGGAATGGCCTCTACAGTTCAGTTGCATTCATCTATTGTCTATAGCAGTGGTTCTCAACCTTCCTCATCCAGTTCTTCATGTTGTGTTGACCCCCCGATGATAAAATTATTTTTGTTGCTACTTTATATGAATCAGACAACCCCTGCAAAAGGGGCAGTCAACCCCCAAAGGGGTCGTAACCCACAGATTAAGAACCGCTGTTCTACAGAGGTTATGGGTTGAAAAACCGAAACTTTCTAAGTCTATAGGCTATGGTTCCATAATTACAACAGAAATGATTGCAGAACTGTACTTCATCCCTAAAGCTGAATTTGCTCACTATTGTTCAGGATTTTATGTGTAGAAGATAGCTATGTACAAAATTTCATGTGAAAAAAAAAGTACATGTGAGGCATTGGGTTTCCAATAGCGATCGGCTTATCAGAAAGTCACCGTGAAATTATTTGCCTTAATTGTCTTTTTCCACACTGGAACCCAAAGTCCTTCTATGCACAAACCTTAACTGAAACTGTTGAGATTCTACCCAGACTCAGTTTGAAGGCCATCCTCCATGACCACGTTCTCCTACCCCAAACAGAACTGCCCGTCACCCCGAGTGTCTGGGATCCTTTCCATTCCCTGCCGTGTGCCATCCTTCCATGTGTACTTCCACTTCTGCAGAAGCAGGGACCAGGTCTCACACTGCCCCATCTTATCTATCCAGCCCAGAGCACAGTGTGCTAGGTAACAAGCACAGAATGAAGGACCATATCCTGAACACATGGACACGTATGACTTATTTCATAAACATATGAGTCACTGGCATGTCTCCTTCAAAGTTTCCATCACTGAAAAGACTCTCTTCCCTATTCTCCCGACAAAAATATAACAATTTGCCCAGACCAAAAGCTATGGACACTCAATTCTTATAAGCTCTCAGAGCCAGTTTAGAAGTTGTTTTTCTTGCCTCTCATCCCAAGTATTTTAATTAACCAAGGTCTCAGAAAGATCTCTCACAGCAAGCCCTGGAGACCAAAGATGTTTATTCATCCACTAAACAAGGGGAGCTCAGGTGCAGACAGAGCCACATCTTGTTACTTTGAGATCAGCACCAACCTTAAATTGCAAAGCAGACACTCAACTCCATCGCTTGACTTGTCAAGACTGGTTTCCCACTGAGCTGCCGTTTTGAGTTGAGATGGACAAAAGTCAGGTCAGGACACAGATGGCAGATGTGGCTGCCGAGAAGCATTCTGCCATCAGGGGTTCTGTGGTCCCGGCCTCTGACTTCTAGTTCCTCCCAAAGTCCCCTCCCCTGGGCTCAGGTGCCCCAACCACGGCACCTTCAACAGGTTGGTACCACCCTCCCAAGGGCGGGACATTGTCAAAGGGGTGGGTCGTGTCTCTGGCTCACACAACCTGGTCCTCAACTGGGTCCCTTAGTAGTAGTTTAAAACGTATGCAAGCCACCCAATCTTTTGACCATTCATGTTCCCTTCTCAGCTGTCTCTAGGGATACTATCAACCACAGACGTTTCCAAAGAATTCTCTAACACATACTGTGAATGCTTATTACAGTACTTGCTATCTTGTAAGCAGTTAGTAGTAGTACCTGTTATGATGATAATGATGACAACTCCCCAAATGTTTATTTCAGATTTAACCCCAGTGAGGACAATACACACACAGATAGCCTCCTCTGGCAAAAAACCTCAAGTAAACAAAAGAGTTGTTTAACTACTCAGAGAGAGGCAGAGGGGTAATACATGGGCTCAGATAACTAGGGCTAACTCACAGGCTCATTGCTTACAGACTGGGAGAATGACAAAGTGGCTTCAGCTATTGCTGGACAGTGGAAATGACCACCGTAGTGATGGTGGGGGTGACAGCCAGCTACCTGCTAGCCTGATCCCTTCAGAGAACCCACTGGAAAAGTTCCTTTCGAGTCTTAATGTCTGGGGCTTCTACAAGTATACTAAACAACATTTGAAAAACAGATTCATAACAAACATGCAAAATCCAAACGGTTTTTGTTTCTCCCATGCCCGTCAGGAGACTCGGGATCAAATGTGCAGTTAACAAAAGCACACCCCTTTCCCTAGACTCTGAGTACTCAACCTCCTGCTTCCTTAGTGGCATTTTCATTCTATTCATGTGCATTCCACTGTGCTTTATATTGGCTGTGGTTTCTTCCCACATACTCTGTCCAGTGGCTTGTGTATGCCTCTCAGCGACCTTCAGTCCCTTGTGACATGAAGCAGGCCACTAGCGAATATGCCAAGTTACAGAAGCGTAGTCTTTCTCAGCCTCCAGTGTCACATAGGCAAAGAGGCACCAGCAATCGTTGCATCGCTCACTGTGTTGCTGGAATTCCTTGTCAAGTGCAGAGTTCTGCCGAAGAGTCCATGGCCATGAGGTTACATTTCTGCTTCTGGCATTCTCAGCTCAGCAAGAAAAATCAATCAGGGATCAAAGCACTGGTCCTGCCCAACAATTTGGGCAAACCGAGGGAACCAACCTCAGGAAGGGAGATCTCACTGTGCTTGCCTGATCAGCGGGACAACACTGCTGATGGCCTCCACCCAAGCTGGAGGAGGCACAGAGCCACCGCAGCACATGGGCTGGGGACTGGAAGCCAGGTGACTGAGGCAGAACACCAAGTTGGGCCACTTGGGCCAATAATTCCTGCCTAAATGTTCCTGAGCTGCTTCTCTCAGCTTGCGGCCAACACCGATCATGTCACATCAGTGTGATGGGTGGGGAAATCTGAAAGGGAGGAACGTGGAGCCTTGTGTGACATTCACATTTCTGCAGAAGTTTGGGGTGGGCATGCCAGACAACACGCCGGCTAAGGATGCAAGCTCTGAAATGTTGGTCACTTTGCCCAAATATCCAGCGTAGTAGAGTGCAGGGCATCTCAGCTAAATGGCAGGCAAGGCTCGCTGCTTTTGACATGCATGTGGTCAAACAGAAAGGCTTTCCAATGTGAGAAGGCAAGGAATAAACGAGGAATAAAGGTGGGATGGAAAGATCAGCAGACGGAAAAAGCAAGTTAGACTGGCTGTGGGTCTCCTAGTACTTTTTCCAGAAAGCTCTAGTTTGCATCTTTTTAAGGAAAGAGCAGGCTATACATACACATATTTTCCCCTTCCAACTCAGAGGCGGCCTGTTGTTTATCAACGTTTTAATTGGCCAAGAGTATATGCAATCCAAAGCAAAAGGAAGAGGACTTAAAAGAAGTACCACTTTATATCCGCAGGAACTGACTTATGTATAACATCCACTGTGTCCCTACATAGATGTCATTAGAATAATTTGTCTTCTGAAGGATGAAAAGAGGTGAAACGGGTCTTGAACCCAGAATTAAAATCCAAAGTGGAACAGTTTTTTACTCTCTCCCATACCATTCTCTTTTTCCCCCTAACTTTCGATTGTGAATTGCATGAAGCAGAACCGTTTGCCATTCAACAGTTCATTCAGGCACATTTTGCTTCATCGTGCTGATGGTAATCTTTATAACACATTATCCCATCTCCTCCTTGATCTTCCTGTTTCCATGCTGCCTTCTGTCCTAACCCTTCTGAACTTTGTCTTGGGGAAAATGGTGCCCTCACAACCTCCCACGGTTGATTCTTCTAAGGTGTGTGTGCCTGAGTATGACAGCTCTCCTTACAGAACTCTGCATGGTTTGGTTTAAAATTGAGTCATGGGGAGGGGCGAGGCTGTGAGTTCACGTGCAAAAGTGAAGAGTGGCTATAGGCCATAGGCTTATGGGTTCCACCAGACTCTCATCTTTCTGGCCATTACGCTCAGTTTCTTTTATGACGGAGTATTGTTCTCTATTTTCCCCCCACTTGATCCAAGACCTTTCAGTATGAGCCCTTTCAGAATGGTCATGCCATTTTGATTCTTCAGAATTCTCTCTGCCCAGCCATTTCGAGGGAAACGGCACCTTCTGCTTCGAGAATCACTCTGGTCGCATTCCACCATAAACCTCTTCACATCCTACCAGGTGTTCTCCCCTACCTGTTCGTCATACACCCCTCCTGTAAGTACATGCTACCATAACTGTGGGTGAGTGGGAAACGGTAGAAAATTGCAAGCATAAAAACGCTTCTAAGAGAGAAATGCAAAGAAGTGTGCACTGTTAGCTGCGTGGAACCCAGCAACCCTACCCACTGGAGGAAACGGTCTGGCAGACTGGCCAATTGTATCCTGCTGACTGACACTTCAGCCACCAGTGTGATTTACTGTCTGAAGACAAGGTGAGGCAAAGGAAGCAGGGCAAAGTGGCCTTGGCCAAATCAGAGGGCATTATAGTCATGCTGACCCCACCCCCCGCTAGAGGTAGCACCCCAGGAAAACAGGTTACAAAGGTTACCTCGGTGCAGCACAATGTGGTCGATCATGTTGCGCTTGTATTTGGTGTGATAGAGGCAGAGAGGACAACGAAGATCTTTGGGACCCTCCTCGGGAACCGCCGAATGCCCAGCTTCCACGTGCATAGTAAAAGCAGATCTGTGAGATGGGGAGAGGAGCTCAGTGTGACACGGGGCCATTCGACTGCCCAAGCCCTGGCCAGCCACCCCACCACAGTGCTTCTGGGTATGACACGCCCACTCGAGCATCCAAAAGCAGAGTGGTTAATCATGTTTGCTGACTACAGTCATCCGGGAACCAAACCCCCACCACAGTGACATCATGTTCTGTACAAAGGTTTATGTCCCTTGGCTGGGCGAAGGGTTTCCTTGGAAAAGAAACAGATATCCCCAAACACCTAAGGGTTGAGATTCCAGTACTTCCTCTTAAAAGAAAGAAAACAAAACTCCTAAAGGAGCATCCAGGCATGTCAGACTCATAACAGAGGAGAAAGGCCCCTGTGGCTCAGAAGATAGTAATCTTTGTGGAAGCAGGCTGCCCCAAGTTTCTCACGCGGAGCAGCAGGTGGGTTTGAACTGCCGACCTTGCCGTCAGCAGTCACCTGCTGAAACGCAAAATCCCCGCACCACCAGGCTTCTTAGTGGGAGTATTCCACCATGCTTAAAGGAGAGGGACCAGCTGAAAGCAAGGTCCATTTAGCAAATACCTACACGACTCTTCACAGGCAAGAGGAAGGACAGGGCCTGATGGCTGATGATTAGGGAAACGGGAGCAGCTCGGGAGCAGGGCAGCCTGGTTGCCTCCCGTTCCTTCAGCCTCAAAACCTGAAAATGCACACAGCCTGAAATCTAGATGCCTCATAAAGATGGATGGAGCCAAGAGTTAATGGGCAAGGCCCTTTCCCATCAGCCGAGCGCTTCTCTCTGGAGAATGGACCCGCATTAACTGGGTCCCTTCGCTTTCACGGAATTCTAAGGCCACATGCATATTTATCTGGAAAACAGCTGGACCAAGCTCGCAACCAGAATATAATGCATCTTCTACCAGTAACCCGAGTGACTGGTAGAAGAGTGACTGGTAGAAGGAAGCTGTTTTTGTCCTTCCTTTGGAAACAAAGCCTACGTTTGAAAGCTTCTCTGTAGGCACCAAGGAAGCCCAGGCCTCATGGAGGCTTCGCGTCTTGAGGGCAATCAAAGTCAATACACAAGTAGCATTCACTAGATGCAATATCATAATAATAGTTTTCTGTTGGTGATATTGTGATGCTTAGTAGTCAGTCTATTGATAACACTGCTGCATTTGCTTTGTGCCTGGCACTATGGTGCTATTTCAAAGACACTGGTGCATCCAATCTTCCAGAGTCTTAACAATATCACACATATTGATTAACCTTTATTTTACAGTTAAGGAAACTGAGACACAAATAGACTCAGTAGCTTTCCAGGGCCACACGGCCACAAAGCAGCAAAGATGGGATTCAGATCCAAGCAGGTTGGCTCCAGACTTCGGTATCTTACAAGTAATACTGAATCACAGAAGACCGAGAGTGAATCACAGGAAGCACTCTGAGTCCACCGACTCAGCTGTGTTAGAGACCAAGCGACTCCAGCTCTTCTTCTTGTTGACCGCACAGCTCTCTCTGATTGCTCAAGGCATGTCTTTCTTGGGATCTTGATTCTCTAGGGGGCTTGAAATACAATAATCTTACGGGTTCTCCCACCCCCAGGACGGTAACAGAGGAGGACACTACTGCTAAGACTTGTCTATGACGTTGCTTTAGGGACGGTTTGCCATTCAAAGAGGGATTTATGAGCAGGAAACTAACTTCAGAGCAGACCCCCAGGCTACACAGGGACAGGGGAGTGGGGGTGGGGGTGGAGAAGAGATCCTTCAACCCACATGCACACTGCCTTGGTGGGTGCCCCCTGGCTCCGATTATCGAACTCATTCTTCAGCTCAAACACAGCCCTTCCTCAGCCCCTCTTTATGATTAGATTAGATGAACCCTAACCCTCACACCTATGAGCTCCAGGTGGGGAAGATGATGATGGAGGGGTCAGGCAGGGGCCAGCCAAGTGGGTTGTTGACTTGGCTGTATATTTTTTATTGTGGTAAAAGACGCAGGGCATACAAGTGCCCGTTTTTACCACTGGGTCGCAGTTTAACCCTGGAGGGATCTGTGCTTCGGGTCCACTTACTTAAAGCCTGTGTAAAAGGCGCAATCTTTGCACTTGAAGAGCTTCTTCCCGCCATGCTTGTCGCGGTAATGTCGCCGGATGCTCTGGATGTAGCCAGAGGAGAATTCACAGAATTCGCAGTGCAGGACGGCCTCGGTCTTCTGCTCGGGGCCCGCTGCCGCCCCCGAAAGAGGCACGGGGCTCACGCGGCTATTGTTCCTGGCCAGGGCAGCCGACTGGTAGTGGTTCAACTGCTGCTGGACGTCAGGCGGCTCAGAGTAGGACGAGTCTGCGGAAAGATGGGCAGTGGCAGGGGCACTTGTGCGTGTGAGCGGCATGGGGGAGCCCCAGAACCCAAGCCCACATGCAGCGGGTTTCAGATTTGGGTGTGGCCTTCGGAAGGGATCAACACTTCCTGGGACAGAACCTAGTGTACAATGCGACCACCCAGTGGCGGAGCAATGCAGGGAGGGACGTGGAGGGAGAGGTTTCAAAGTGAAGGAAGAAAGCAAACTTCTTTAAAGGCAATTGCAGCCCGGTGACCGGCTGGCACGGACACCGCTCCGTGTCACCAGGTCAATCAAGCTACAGGAGCTCCCGGGCCTCGACGGCGGGGAGGGCACGCACTGAGGCCTCTCCCGCAGCCCCATTATTCCAGGCAGCGAAATGAAAATGGAAAGGGGGGGGGGAGAGAGAGAGAGAGAGACAGAGTTGGTCTTTAAGAAATGCTGAAGCACATGGTACTCACAAATATAAAAATGTTTTATACCCTCACTGTCGAATGATTTAAATTTTAAATATATAATAAAAAAATCCGCTAGCATTCTCCTGGAATGGATGTGTAAAGCTTACTCAGCATTAAGATGGAGATTTATTCATAAATGCCATTAAAATGAAATTCCAAACAAGTTTCCCTGAGAGGTATTTTGAAAGTTTGCCGTGCCGAGTAAAATATCGGAAATGACAGGCACAAATCTTACGCCCCAGAAGCTTCCCTGGCATGTGGTGGAGAGATCTGATCTGGAGGGGGACATCTCAAGAGTTTTTTCTTTAAATTATAAAAAAATAAATAAACAGAAACAGGCAGCATGTCCACAGGCCTCTGCCCAGCCTGGCCTCGGCGGCTGAGCTGAGGAGGAATTCATCTGCATGGCCCTGCTCAACCGACAGCTGCCTCAGCACACCACAAACCAGGCCATGAATCCCGTGCAGATGAATTTCGGGCGTCACTTTCCTTGAAAAGAAAACAAAGGGCTCTTAAGCCTTTCAAAATGCAGGGGCCTGGGGCGGGTGGGGGGAGCATGGGGGCAGAAACTGTACAAGCCTCCTCCTGATTTGATGGACACTTAATTTTCCAAAGCACGACTCCCCGAGGCAGGACATGGAGGAATTCTGTAAAACCCCGATTTGATGAAATGAGTACCATCCGTCCCAGAAGCCTCTTCGAAAAGAAAAACAAACGTGGAGTAGCATCCCTGTCAGTGGGGCCAGGCCCCCGCCTTCAACTGCCTCCCAGCCCTGCCCTACCTCTTTCTCCCTCCCCCCTCCTCAATTCACAGTCCTCAAGATTGAGGAGGGGAAAAAAAAGCCCCTTTGGAAATTGTAAACAAATCTGCCACCCACACAGAAACAAAACAATAGGAAACATGAACAATATCTCCAAACCTCCCAGGGTTCATTACCAGGTGTAAATGGAAGACAAAGGAAGAAAAGAACTGACACGAGTGAATTCATCTTTTATCTCCTCTTCCCTCTCCTTCCAGCCCAGCAGATGAACCACTCAGGATCACAATAACGAGACTGTCAACCTCTCACTCCGTCTTGCAAAAACAGCAGGTGTGTTGGCCATTTCGTGGCTTGGTCACAAGGTTGCCCAGGGAAGCCCTGCAGTTCTCCGCCACAGAACGCAGGGCCGCTGAGACGCAAAGCACACTCGACACCTCTCCCGTTGGCATGATCCTGAGTGCAGGTGACTTGCTGCCCGGCTCACTCTGAGAGGTCTCTGGTCTCTCCACTGTGCTGGTCCAGATCTGAGTTCTGAGCTGCTCAGGGCAGAGACTCTATCAAGGCCAGTGACAGGTCCTGCTGCCCTTGACCTGTTCAGGACCCATAGGTCCAACAAGAGACCCAACCAAACACCCCCGAGGTTTGTCCACTTCTCCATTATTGGTGCAGCGCACACTGTGGTACAAGGGGTTCAAGCTCTTCGCCACAATGCCAGAAAGACATGGCTCCCCCTCAGATGATAAGCCAGGTGAATCATCTCCCCTGCCCTACAAGTCCCCCCCACCCCCAACCCAACACCTGGAGTTCATGTCCTACACAGACCCCTACAGAGGAATAGGGTCTCCTTTAACTTATCTTTCTTGTCTCTAGCATCGACTGCACATTATCCACCCACCTCAGAAAAGTCTACATATTTTAACTCCAGTGTCTATCTACATGCGGGTACATGTGCAGAGTCCCCGGGCATTCCACAAAAGGGGCGGCTCCTCACCTTCTTGAATGGCTAAGCAAAGCCAACAGCTTGGTTTGGTGGGGAGGATGTGGGGAGACTGGTATGCTATCAATTCCATTAGATGGGAAGTGCACCTACAAAAATAAGCAAATCCCACCCCTTGTGGCATATTTGTCCTAATGTCCTGGACACAATTTTAAGTTTTTCTTTTTTTTAGGGGAGGGAGAGGGGAAAAGAAAGGTCTTGCACTCGGCGTTTGTGAATTACGTGCAAATTTTTTAGCACTCTGGGCACCAAACTGACAAAGATGTGAGCATGTACGTTTCAGGCATCTTTAAAAAGAAACAGTACACTTGCTAGGCTGCACATGAAGTTCCAGGTTGTTCCTGAAGCACAGTCTTACATGCACGAAGAGGGTCATTTGTGGCCAGGTGAGAACAGCAGCCAGATGGTTCGTTGTGAAGGGCACAGCGCGTGAGTTAGAGATCATCATGAAGGTTGTGCTTTCATTCTTTGCTTAGGGAAAAGGAAAACGCCCCATGCTTTAGGTGCAGCCTTCTGGACCTGGAAGGGCAGGCTGGAGATAGGGGGATGTCAACACAGGTCTGGGACTCTACTGCAACCCAACCGTGACCACACACGGTTCCAGCTGTGTGGCCAGTGAGACCACAGCAGCAAAGACTCAGCGGTCCCCCTTCAAAGACAGGTCCACAGCAGAGCACAACCGCACATTCCAACCCCGGAGATAGGTTATCAAGATAAACATGTTATCCAAGATAAACTCCAGTTGATGACTCTCTTTTTATGCCCAGTGGCAGAGGCCACATTAAGAGTACAATAGAGTATATCCAGCTAGCCAATCAGTCATTTCCTTGTAGTCAGAGAATTATAGTAGCAACATCTGCATCAAAGTGGACGTTTCACATAGATGGATGGCTAGAGGGCACAGGTGTGAGTTTAGAATTGACTGTCTTGGCTCAGTTCAACCTCACTATGACTGTATCCAGTATAGATTCCCACCCCAGTTTTCCTGACGAGGTGACCGAGGATGGTAACGGCTGCTCACAAAGTCTGAATTGGAACCAAGATCTGCCTGGTGCTAAACTCTCCTCAAGCACCAGTATCCTACTGTGGCTATGGGTTTGGCTACTAGGTTTGGCATCCCATGGTGGTCCGCTGACACAAGTCAAAGGAATGACAAAGAATGACAGTATGCATCAGCAAACATTCCGCCACAAAGAGAAAGGGAAGGGGACTGTGAGACTGAAGCAGTTAACAATCAGAAACAACACTGAATTGCCTAAAAAAGACATTAATCATTTCAAATTAGATGAAGGAAAAAAATGCCTCTGGTGCGGTTTAGCCAGGAAAAGACAAGGACATGGAGGCAGAGGCGGAGATGAGCGCTCCTGGGAGGCTCTAGAACAGCTCAGGATTTCAAGTCAGGGGAGAGCTGGCTGATTTTGGGGGGCACTTCCTTCCTGCTCACACTCACTTGTGCTCTCAAAGAAATGGAAAACTTCCTACTGATTCTAGCTCCCCAGAAATCCTGTCAAGCCCAGGTGAGTATCAACCGAAGGTAGTCATTTATTTTTCCTCCAGACATTAGCCAGTACAGGAACAATCATAGGAAATTTGAAGCTATAAAGTCAAGAGGCAAAAAAGAAACAATACACACGAGAGAGGGAGACTTTCTTGAACCTTGAAGAGTTCTGATTCTGCAAACACGTGGTCAGCACCCTCACAGTGCCATGCCTGCTTGCAGAATCTGGAAATTCAAAGTCAAAGAAGACACCGGGGGACCTTACAGGGATGCGGCTCTTTCAGGGAAGTCAGTAGACTAGCTGGCTGTTACGGAAACTGGAGCAACGTGCTTGGTTGCTTGAAGGCTGTCACTAAGGAGCTGCAGGGAGTTCGGACCTCACCGAATGACACTGTCAAAAGTGACACCAAAGTGACCATCTATAAAATTTGTGTGCAGGGTCTCAGCTTCAATACATCATTTTTACAGGAACATCTCAGTAGTTACTTTTGACAACAGAAAGTTTTTTTTTTTCCCTCTGTGAAACCGAGTTTCCTTCTACTTGCTCGCAGCAAGATTAATGCTGAGCCCTGGAGGCGGAGTGGGTTATGAGTTGTGCTGCTACCCACAAGGTCAGTCGTTTGAAACCACCTGCCGCTCCGTGGGAGGAAGCGGATCCTCTCTGCTCCCATAGAGTTTCAGGCTCGGAAACCCACAGGGATAATTCGACCCTGTCGTGTAGGGACACTAGGAGAGGGAATCGACTCGATGGCAGGGAGACGAAGGCGCCGAGCTCTCATCATCATCACTTACAATGATGCTTCCAATCAAGTGGCTTTTCCGACAGGATACAAGTTCATGCTGTTGTTTTCGTTGCTGTCAGTGCTTTTAACGCTCACCTACTTTGTCACATTTTCCCCTGCACTAGCTGCAATATTGAGAGGTAATTAGTATTTATGAACCTACAGCTATCATGTGAAAGAACAAAGTAGTAATTAATGGAAAAGAGGGGAAACAAAGGGGGCTGTTGTTCAGGTCCCTAATAACGTTACCCTTCGAGGCAGAAAGATTTTACAGAAACAATTTTGACATGAGTGTTCCCCAAACCTAAGAGTGATCGCTACTTGACTAGGGTGTGTACATGTGTGTGCATGTGTGCATGTATGTCGGACACCAAGGCCGGTGGTGCCATCAACTAAAGGCCTGAAAGAGGCAAGGAGAACAAATGAGCACTAACAAGAGAGTTTCAGGGTTAGAAACATACAGGGAGACCCAAAGAGGGTACAGAAGCCCAGGCGCTCACCCGCCCAGCAGTATAGAGAAGTCAGAGAGGAGGAGCCCTTCTAAATGCTCTGCGGCTCCAGGGGGAGGGCATGAGGGAAGGTGAAGGGGTGGAAGCACCTGCGAGCATTACCCCATTGAATGACATCTGAGCTCCATTTCTGAACAGATGTGGGGGACAGGCTCTTTGGTCAATGTGAGTCAAGTACCAAGAGGAAACAGAAGACAAATAAATTTCGGCAAGAAATTTCTGAGATGCCAGGGGCAAGTGATTAAATTACACCCATCCATTCAGCAAATATTTATTGGACATCTAAGTAAATGGGAGGCCCTGTTCTGGGAGAGAAAGGCCTGTTCCCTGCCCTCAAGCTACTCACTCTCTCAGAGAGACAAGTGAATAATTGATTGGGATTCAGCATCAGAGAAAGCAAGGGGGGAAAATCCAGTCCTGGTTATGTAGGAAGAGCCAGGGGGAAGAAAGGAAGGCCAACCGCACCTGGTGACTGATGGGGTGTGGGAATGGGGGTGGGTGGTGGGGGTGGTGGGAGAGATCTATCAACCGAATCCAAAGTGTTCATTAATAAAAACAAGTATTCATTAAGGAGCCACAGCAGTGTATAGTGGTTACAAGCTGGGCTGCTAACCACAAAGTCAGCAGTTGGAAACCACGGACCGCTCCTTGGGAATAAGAGTAGGCTGTCTTTCCCATAAAGAATGACAGTCTTGGAAACCCACAGGGGCAGTTCTACCCTGTCCTACAGGGTCACTGTGACACGGAATGGACTTCATGGCCATGAGTATTAAATAAGGATCTCTGGCGGCTTTAGTATTCCGCAGTTAATTGAAAGTCTGTGAGTCGGAAGCCTCCAGTGTTCAATGGCAAGCCGCTCTCATCAAAACCAACCCCAGGAAATGGCGCAGAGGAACCCCAGTGCATCCTGGGAGCCCACCTCTATCAGCATGGACCTGATGGCACACAGCAGCGGCTTTACTCAATGTGTTCATGAACGACATCGACACTAGACAGGAAGATACCCGGTTGTTCAATGCGCCATACCTCTCTCTGCCTCAATTCATGCATTGGTAACGTTAAATAGAATTAAACAGTTATGCTCTTAGCACAAATGCAAAATAAAAGTGCCATAATCCACATGAAGCAAAGAAAAAAAAGGTCGGGAAGAGTCTGAACATAAAAATACCCACAACAGAGGGGAGGGGAGGGGAGAGTGGACTTGAAGAATTTCCAATCTTCAAGTTCAGAATAATGAATGGGTTGTTATTTTCTTCTGTGGGCGATGTAGCAACTACAGGTTGATACTAAGCAACCAGAAAGGAATAGTATCTGTGGTTAATTTAACCACTAGTATTGCAAATGTCCAAAGGATGGTGGGGGGAGGGATTAAAAGCACCATGATTACAAATTATTTTCAATTGAGAAAGGTATACTAATAATGACAACAATGCAGCTTGACACACAGGAGAGGCACACAACTTCTAATAAAGGCAGTCTACAGGTAGTCAGTAGACTCTGAATTATGACACAGTCTAGTTAAGACAAACCCCACTGACTAACCATCTGGTTCTGTTGTTATTTTTGTTCATTTTAATCTTAGTGATAAGTACAAGGTTGAAGGGCATTTTCTGCTGATATTTTCTGCCAAGCCTTCAAAGACAATTAGAGATAGGGAATATAAAAATAGTGATAATTAAAGGCAGTAAGTGAAAAATGAAAAGGGGTATTCGACATCTCAGGACAGACTTATATTGTGGGAACAAACCCAAATGACAATGACCAGGTACTCTAGTGAAAAGATGGAAAATCCTGCTGCTCAGGGGAACCTAGTCAGCATCTAACATATTCTTGAGTCTCCAGCTAAATCCTAAAACACTGCTTTGAGTTTTGTCTGCCAAGTCTTCAACCCCACACACCATATACATTCTGGCTGTTAACAAATGTCCCTACCCTTTGTGCTGGCTGTAAGACTCCTCCTTCACTGTTGGCAGACTTCTCCCTTTCAATCGACAGTACCCTGAACAAGCCACCACACCGTGCAGACCTTCAGAGCCTCCTGGCCAGTCTCCCTCTCTTACCGGGTCACGTTCCCCTCAGTCCTCTGCCTTCCCTGTTCACTCAGGTCCTCTCCTGCCATGTGGGCCACTCCCATAGCCTTGTACCTCTTCTTCCTTCCTCCCAAAGTCTTTTCTTCTAGTTTAACCACATACTAGCAAGCCCAAGTGGGAAAGCATTGCTCCTCATGTTCCAGTTCATGCAGCCAGTCTCATGTTTAATCGAAATCTGTTGGAACAGGTCTGTGACCAGTAGATGGCTGCCGACAAGATGGCTTAAATTCCTTCATGTGCCTGTAAGAAATCCAGTTGTAAAAAAGGGAGCTCCTAAAGGCCAGTTAAAAATGAGGAGAGGTGGGTCAGTTCAGAAGGTTATGGAGATTACTGGCTGTTTGTGCTCTTTTTTTTTTTTTTAAATCTTGATACCATTTCTACACAGAACAATCGTGGGACAGTATTAGCAAGAAGAATTCAAAAATTTAAAAACTGCATCAGTGAGAGAAAGACCAGGGAAGCTGGGTCGAGAAAATTTTTTTCATCATCACAAAGCAGCAAGGGCTATCCTATGACAATTTTAGTGTCCAGAACTTACCCCTTTAAGGACATCTTTTCATCCTTAAACTCAAAAAAAAAAAAAAACTGAAAAAGAGCATAATTTGCAGAGATCTAGATGAAAAATTTACAAAGTTTCTCTTAATATACACACGTGTATATTTATCTATAGGATAAGTAAAAATTGTATCCCAATAAAAATATATACGCACTTCGAAAAACTGTATATAGCATAAAGATAAGATGATTCCAACTTCAGAAGTCTCTATTTTGAAAGATTTCTTCGGTTCTATTTGAATTCCTCTGTCTCTGCTGAAGTCTCTTATCCGCCCTTCAAGATACCTGTTGTCTGCTTGAGGCCATTGTCGCAGCACAATCTGGCTTCCAGAACAACAGCAGGGAGAAAGCACAAAGGCCGCTTTCCAGACAGTTCCTTTGAGGAACCTCAGAAACGTTCTCTATGGGCCAGTCTAAAAGAAAACGCTTTTAGAAAGGAAGGTTTAGAACACAAATGGTGTCAAGTCCTTCTGGCCAGTGCCTAAGAGGCCACATAAATCTCCTGAGACAGCCACGCTGCTCCATTTCCTTCTTTTGATTACGCCATGAAGCTCTCCAGGCCAAGGACTCTGGCAGCCCCTTGTCTTCTATCATTGGTGGAGTCTCTGGCCTGGATGCAGAAGATTATGATACAATGGCCAAAGGGGACAATGAAGTCTGCCTGACTATATATAGGATTTCTGGGCTTGGTTGTCATGGAGGCAAATGGAAAAACAAACGCCTAATCCTGAAAATAAGGCTGAGGCCAAACTTGAAGGAAACACACTCTGAAAATTTCCTGTCATTCTGATGAGTGAAAACAAACCTTGAAATATGATCGGGCAATAGATGAGATCGGAAACAAAGGGAATCCAAACAACAACAAAAATATCCGACTTCAAAATGATAAAAAGCAATCTTCTCTTTTGAGGTGTGGTGTCCCCTTGTCGCTGCGTGCATGGCTGCAAGGGTGGCTCTGGAGGCGTCCTGTGCGTGACGCTGCTTGGAGGGCAGCCAGGCAGCTCTGACCCAAGGCAAAAAGGCGTGTTGGGCGTTCTCAGTTCATTAGGTCCCATATTTGTTGGGGACAAGTCCATTGTTTCTGTGTATTGTGCTGCTTCTCTCATAAACAGATACAACATCAGAAATCTACTGGGATGCGGGGGAGGGGGTAGGGAGTGGGGTGCTGTGAGACAGCACTGACTCAATGGCTATGAGATTTCTGGCATCACCAACCACCCAGTCACCAAATCAGAGGAAACCCTTGAGTGATGTCTCTTTATCCTATACATTCAGGGAGTATAAAAAACAAACAAACAAACAAAAAAACACTGTTGGTTTGTAATCTACTCACTCCTTATTTAATTCTTTCTCTGAACTCTCCCACCAGCACGCATCATGCTGTAGGGTTGGATATAAATTTACTTTATCCCCACCAGACTCGGAGCCTTGGACACAGTCTTTCTATCCATGTATTATTAGTCTATCAATCTGTTTACCTAGCTGCCATCCATTGATCTGACTCTTTTTTTCTGGTACTTAGCAGAGGACCTAACGCAACTAGGTGTTCCCTAAGCAGGTTACACAAAGTCAGTGAATTGAAGGTCAAAAATGGATCTGCAAACCCCAGAGTTAAAAGGAAGCCCCAATTAACCCAGTGTCACTCTCACTTGGATCACTGAGGTTAATAATAATCTTCCCATTCAAATACGAGACCCCCTTTAGCACCTTAAGCTGGGTCTTTTTAACGACCTGGACAGTAGTGTCTGGAAAACCAAGATTTGAATGAAATGAAATTCAGAATCCATGACCGTCCCAAGAAGACACAGGCACCATATCTGGTTTTCATGGTGAATCAACTAAAAACTAGAATGCTAAAACAGGGTTTGAGAACACCTAGGCACACCGTCAATGATTCCATATACAACCTGGCCTCCTTCCTTGTCTGCTGCACCCCTTGGTGGACAAAATGTTTATAAATACACATTTACTAGGCCCCATGTAATTCTGTGAACTGTGACTTCCTTGAATAAACCCAAACCAAACTCACTGCCACAAAGGCCATTCCAACTCAGAGTGACCTTATGTCGGCTTGTCAAGGCTATAAATCTTCATAGGAAGAGACAGTATCTTTTCCCTCACAGAAAAGTTGGTGGGTTGTGACAGCCTTGCAACTAAAAGCAGTGAGTCACTTACTCAACAGTCCCACCAAGGCTTCTTCCATGTTCCCTGGAATAGGTGGTTTTAAACAACCAACCAACCACACCTATTGCAATAGTCAATTCTGACACATAGTGAGCCTATAGGGGAGGCTCGAACTGCTCAGGTGAGATTCCAAGAATACAGTTCTTCATAGGAATAGAAAGCCTTGTCTCTCAACTATGGAGTGGCTGATGGTTTTGAACAGCCGACCTTTGGGTTAGCAGTCCAACATGTAACCACTATACCATCAGGGCTCTTTGTAAACTAGGTGATCAAACCAAAACCAAACTCCCTGTCATCAAGTCAGTTCCAACTCTGAGTGACTGGAGAAGGCAGGGTAGAACTGCCCCTTGTAAGTTTCTGAGGCTGTGAGTCTTTTGGGCAGCTAGTGGTTTCAAACCGCCAACCTTGTGCTCAGCAACTCAATGCATAGCCCCTCTGGCAGGAGAGTTCTTGTGAGAGAGGAGATACCTAGAATAGTCAATTCCCGAGGTCTCACAAATAGAGCCCTCTGCACTCAGCAGCAGTGCGTTCCCGGAGTGCTTTTAGGCGTTTAGCACTACATTCACGCTACATAAATCGTTGCCCCGGTTTCCCCCATCAGGAAGACTCTCAGATCTGTAGTGCACGGACTACTCCATTTTGCATATGGCCTCCTGGTGGTTCGGAAAGGTAGTTTCATGACACCGAGCCAGTTGATGGAGAATATGACTGCAACCTGAATGCCCCACTTCAGAAACTAGTCTGCTTTCTGCCACATTCATTAGCAAATACTGCAGATATTGCTTCTGCACCAAATGGTATTTGTAACATAAAGTGTATGTTCTTAAGACACACTTGAAATAGGCTGCAAATTTGGAGGTAAGCAAATGAATGTGAAGGAGGTGTTTGGTTATTTGTTTCTCTTCCTGTTTTCTTTTCCCTTTTGAGGAAACTCTGCATGATACTGTTAATGGAGAGGATCTTACAATACCAAAAGCATAATTCACCTCTGACTCTTTTGAACTGTGCGATGAGGAAGTTATGTTTCCTGCTGTTCGTTTTGATCGTATAGATGTCTTTACCACACAGAAGATTCAACCTATAATGCTGAGTACAAAAGCCTCTTTATATAAATGACTTGGCCGTAACCATTCTGACTTTGCTAGCAACGCCAGATGGTTTTTAGAGCCCACAGGCCATAGTGCTTCCTCCTCCAAGACCTGATGGGAAAGAAGATGCCAACTCACTTCAAGGAGTCCATCCTCCTGCGTGGATGAGTACTGGGAGGGCCCGGGCAGGAAATAATTGTGAAGATTTACGAAAAGATGAGATTCAACAAGAGGAAAGAAGGCATCTGGATATAAGCATGAGATTTAGATATAGCATGAGATTTACACACAGATCTGTAAGTGCCTGTAGAGAATTACAGGTGTGAACAGCAATGATTGATCAAGAGCAGGATGAGCAGGCACAATTCAAAACACAAACCGGTCTAACATTGTCCCAAGACTGAATTTCTTTGGATCACCAAACTCCAGCGACTTTTGACACTCCTTTCTTTTATTTTTACCTATTCTTACAAAGTAACGCAGAATCCTAGTTCTGTGTTAAGTGATCTTTCCAATCATTGGTCCAGCAGTAAGTTCTTCCCTTATGATCGTTTTTTTCTTCCTCCCTAGTCCAAACACACCCATAAAAGTTATATTGGCCAATGGTGCTGGGCTCATGCACGGGAGTAAGCTTCCAGTGAGCAGAAAGGGTGCAGGTAGTGGGTCTCAAGTTCATCATCACGGTTTTGGGCAGCTCTGTGAAGGGACTTCTAAAAGTTCACGCAGAAATGGAATTAAAACTAACAAAATTCCTGCACACTTCTCAAAGCCCCTTTGTCTATCAACCGTGCCAGGTCCTTTATACTGAGTCTCCTGTTGATCTTAACCATGACCTGTTCTAAAAGGGATTATTGCTTCCCATTTTACAAACAGGAAAACTAAGGAAGCTCCCCAGAACGTGCTGAGCCTGCTGGTAACCCTGAGGAGACCTTCAAGTAAACATCCTTTAATTCGTCATTCGTAACATGGAGAAGACAGGAGGCATGACTAATGCCATAGGGTGCTCAGAAGATTACCTACAACGAGGTATGTGAAGTTCTGGAGAGGACTTGGAACACAGAGCGATTATAAGGACGTCGGTCCCTCATCAATTAAAATCTGAATCACTCAATTTGGCACCAAACGGCAAATTGCCTTTTAGTGTTCATGGGATGGTTTCACCTGAAATGGATGAACTAAGCAATGGACTGCTAACTTCAAGGGAGCCGGCTGTTCAAAGCCCACCAGCTGCTCCATGGATAAATAGGAGACTCTCTGCTCCCACAAAGATGTACCTTCTTGGAGAGTCATTAGGGCCACACTAACTTGGAACTGACTTGATGGTAGTGGGTTGGAGTGTTTCCTCAGTATGATATATTTTGGTCATCTGAACTGAGCTGCAGAGTCAAGGAGAACAGGCACCTCTAGGTGTTATAAACATAGCTGACACTCAGCGCAGCTTCACACATGTGGCAGATGTTAGGGCAGCTAGGTTTGGACTGGCTGATTCTGCCTAAAGCTATCTGCACCACTACCTATGGCAATCATCTGATAGCCAAGTTTGTAGGAGGGGATGGCTGCAGTGAGGGAGGATTCGATTAGGAGCCTGGATTGATCTCAAAGGCAGGGCTTGACCGGAATAACAGCATGGACTCAATGATTCACCCCTGTGCTCTCATTTTGCGAGGCGCCCAGAAATCAACATACGTTAACATCTTACACCAAAGCTTGTATGACCATGTCTAATTCCCAGACTTTAGAGGTTTTCCTGACAATTGTTCTAGCAACATCCTATTTTATTTTTAAAAAGTGGCCTCTAGCTTTGAGCATTTGGTGTCCAATTTATGGAATGTCCTGTCGGTTTCTATCTGGTATCTTCTTTGATCTTCACTGCACTTCTCACCACCGGAGTCACAGGAGACACACAAGCATCGCCGATCGGTTCTCTGCTCCACCTGTGACGGGTTGTGTCCCAGACATCTCAGTGTGCACTTTGTCATAACTGATAAGGCATCTTAGTTCCTTAGGACCTTCTGGCTCAACTGGTTTAGGTTTAACCCCGGGGCGTTCATGTAATACTCAAGTTGAGAAGCCCAACCGTCTGTACTGAGCAGCAGCTCCTGCCTGCTTCCCACGGTTGGTCTACACTGCAGGTCTACTGTGGCCAGTGCTTGCCACAGCATGAACATTTAAAGTTGGATTTCGTTACTCCCAAAACACACTTAATCTTATGAGATGAGCAGAGTACTCTAGTAAAAATTTTGTTTTAAATGGTTCCTAGTTTTAGAAGCTGGTGCACCTGGTCAAGATGCAAGAGAGACAGTCCCTACTGAGTCTAATTTGTACTATGATCAAAGTGAAACCCAAAGATCTGTGGGGACAAACAGGAGGCCTCTATCGCCAACCAGAAGAGTCAGGAAGGTGTCTGGAGGATGGACTTTTCATATTTTCAGTGCTGAGAACTAGATGAGAATGGACTGGGGTGGGGGAGGGTTCAAGAATGGGACAAGTGGAGATGAATGTCTTAGGCTGCAGGGATCTCAAAACCTAGAGGGATGGGAGTTTCTTGTTTATCTTCCCCCTGCCCTGTTCAAATAAGAATTATGACTTCCTATTTTAAAAGACAGAGGACCCAAGGAAATAAATAGAAAACAAGCTGCTTATCAGCTAATCAGAAGGTGGCCCGGTGTTTATGCATGGAGCGGCTGCCAACTCTTAAGGTCAGTAGTTGGAAAATAGAAGATGAGGCTTTCTACTTCCAGGAAGGGCTGCAGACATGGAAGTGCACAGGGGCAGCGCGGTTCTACCCTGTCCCACAGTGAGTGTCACCATGAGTCTGCCTCAACTCCGGGGCAGGGAGTTGTAGTTTTTCTTTTTCGGCTACCCAGAGTCTACTCAAAGGCCCAAGGAGACTTTCAGCTAAAGAAACCTTTCAACGGACTTTCAAGTCAACAGGGCCTCATATGCAGTGGAGAGTAAGTAGTGAGGGGAGAACACCATCAGAAATGTGGCATCTGATGACAGTCTTCCATTCTGGCTCTGAAGTGTGTAGACATGGAAGGTTTTGAGACAGGAGTTAAAGGGGCGCTACAGTTTCACTTTTTCTTCATGTAGACTGAGCCCCAACTTGCTGTTGTTTGCAACTCCTGGCAATGCTACAGGATCAAGCAGAGCCACTCCAAGGAATGGCCAAAGTTGTTACCTTTGTGAAGCAGACGGCCACGTCTTTCTCTTACAGAACGTTGGTGTGTTCAAACCACTGACCTTTCGGATGGCAGTGGAGTGCTCAACCACTGAGCCTCTCGGGCTACTTGAAGGTTCCCTGATCTCTGTTCAATTATCACTGAGAAGGGAAAGGCAGTTTGGTACAGATATGCGTCCATTGTGAGAAAAACAACTGGAACATTCCCTACTAATGATAGAGCCGCAATCGATGATTCCATTTTTTTTGGCTTTGTTAAATTAAGTAGAACACGCCAACGCAGGCTCTTGTCTCTTTTGAGCTTTACTAGTAGGTCGGCGTTGTCCATTTGACAAGGTTTCTACTCTTTGGACTGCATGCATTACACTCTCATCTGGAACAGATCATGGCATCACCTATGGGAAGTCGATAGGAAAAACTCAGTGGGGGGTTTGCTTACCCATGGCCAACCCTTCACAGGCAAACATAATAAGAAAGCACAGGATACTTGAGTGTATCCTGCCCACATGCTGGCAAACACCCTATCGTGCTGGTTTGTTTTTCAAATACTAAACCTCATTAACACTCAAAATTTTTTCCTGATCAGCCTTTTATTCCTTCATATAAAAATTCACGTGTCAAACAAAATTCATAACACGTATTTCTTGCCTTATTTAAAACTTGCATACACTAGTCAAATTATTATTTTGTAAGATGATTCAGTCGTCTGATCTATTCACTTTTTGAAAATAGTTTGTCTATTCATTAAATGTTAGTGTCTACCATAAGGCGAACTGGAGGTATTGTGGGCTAGGCAATGAATGGCTCAAACCCACGAGTCTATCTTCAGGAAACGAGATTAGGCTATCCGTGCCCAGAGACTTAATGCTTCAGAAACCTCTGTAAAGTATTTTAACAGTCAGAATACAGGAGCCTTGAGGGCACAGTGGGTTAGGATTTGGGCTGCTAACTGAAAGATCACCAGTTCAAAACTATCAGTCAATTCTACCAAAAAAAAGAGCTTTCGTAGTTCCATAAAGATTTAGAGTCATCCAGCTCAGAAGCAATGAAGCCCACATGAAAGAAGCACACCAGCCTGTATGACCACAAGGTGTCAAAGTGATCCAGTGTCAGGCATCAAAGAACTAAAAATCATGTCATTATAAATGAGGGGGAGTGCAGATTGGGGACCTAAAGCCCATCTATAAGTGAAGCGACATCCCCTTACAGAGAGGTTGCAGTGAGGAGATGAGCCAGTCAAGGTACTGTGTAGTAACGATGAAATATGCAACTTTCCTATAGTTCTCAAATGCTTCCTCCCACCCACTATCATGATCCCAATTCTACCTGACAAATCCAGCTAGACCAGGGGATGTACACTGGAGTCAGAAACAATGGGAATTTAAGACCGATGATTCCTCAGGACTAGTGGTAGGAGTGGTAATACTGGGACAATGAAAGGGTGGTAGAATAGAAAAGGGGAACCACTATCAGGGATCTACATATAACCTCCACTCTGGGGTACGAACAATGGGGAAGTGAAGAAAAGACATATTGGACAGTGCATGATATGAAAAGGTAATAACAACTTGTAAATTACTAAGGGTTCATGGGGGGTGATATGGGGAACTAGTACTGGGGGCCTAAGTGGAGGGAGGATATTTTGAGAGTGATGATGACAACAAGTGTGCATGGGAGTTGTATGTGCCCCCAATAAAATGATTAAAAAAAAAAAAAAAGGACTGAGAGTCTAAGAAACCCACAAGGGCATTTCTCCCCTGTCCTACAGGATTGCTGTGAGTCAGAATTCAGTCAGTGACACTGAGTGGGTATGTGTTGGATAGCCTCTATTTGCGATAGGTAAAGGTAAATAGGTAAAGTTAGGGCTCACATTTTAAGAGCTCTCCGGCAGCCAGACACACGTGACTTCTCCATACCTTAATACAGCACCCACTGAAATGAGTGGCCCAGGAGAGGAGCCAGTGCCCACGGGAGACCATCTGTTCTGTTGTGTGTAAAGTGGAACGAAGAACGAGCTCTACAGTCAGAAAAAAATATTCCAATCTTGATTTATTGCTTTAAACCATTTTAACAACGATTTATAAGGCACAATTAACTGTCAGTTCACACTTTCAGGACATAGCCCCTGGGCAGGCAGAGGCCGAGGATAAAAGTGAACAGGACTGGAACTTTGTCTCTGATGTGCTTCCTGGCAGCTACTGCGCTGCAGTTGGGAAACCCGACAGGGCGCTAGACAGCACCGTGAGAGTGCAGGGGAAGGACTGCTCACCCATCTTCGGAGAAATCACGCAAGCGAAGGGCTTTGCACCTGGTCTGGTAGGATAAGCAGGGTTGGGACTTGGGGAGGAGGAAAGGCGACACTAGGGCAGAGGATGGGAAGGGGTGCTCAGAGCAGTTCAGCTAAGCGAGAGGGAGCATTTGACAGCGGATGAGAACAAGGGTTAGGGAAGGTATATGGAGACTGTGGAGAGTGGGTAATTATGGTTTTGGTCAACAGGTCAAAGAAACTGATAAAGATTTCAAATAATGTTATAGCCCTGTACTCTGCAAACTAAAGGAAGGGCAGATGTACCAGAGTGGCTGTACACAACAGCCACTCTGGTGGCTGGAAACTGAACTGAGGAGCTTGAGACAAAACTCAGATGGGAGCTGATTGGCTAAAGGATGATGGGAGAAAGTAAGGCCAAGATTCCTGATGATCCTGAGGACTGATTCTAGCTGGGGACCAAGAGCACCAGGAGAAGTTGCAGGAAGCTGATTATTTCTTCCGTTTTACCTGAGGTCATACTGAAGGAGCCCTGGGGATGGGAATGTTAAGCGCTGGGCTGCAATCTCCAAGGTTGGCAGTTCAAAACCGCCAGCTGCAAAAAGGGGAGAAAAAGAGGGCTCTCTCTGCTCAAAAACAATGAAGAGTCTCTGAAACTCACAGGAGAAGCTCAAGCCTGCCCTATAGTGTGGCTGTAAGTCAGTATGGACTCCAGGGCAGTGAGTTTGGTTTGGGGAGGTTTTGTATTTGTTCTTGTTTTTGAGGTCAGGTGGCTATGAGACCGCGAGGTGGAAAACGTGAGCAGCCAGTTGGAGATGAGGGGTGAGGGCTTACCCTAGCAGTTAGCGCTGGAGGCCAGGCAGAGGTAGGAGGCCACAAGAAAAGCAGCGAAGAGAGACGATTTTTTCAGAAAGACCTGAGGAGAACCTCAATCAGAAAGCAGGAGCAAAAGCAAGACAGGTGCATTTTCCTGGCAGGAAGGTACGTGGTTTAGGGGCACAGAGGATGATGTGGCCAGAGCACAGGCCATGAACTTGTCTCCCTCAAGCACTGACGACCTTGTTGAAAGCCATTTCATTCATGTCTGAGAGGTCGAAGTCACACTGCAAGGGATTCTAGAGGCAGGAGAGGGAGAAAAGGGCGGGAGCAGAAGGGATCAGCAGAAGGAAGGAATGACTCCTTTTAGAGAAAATGTCACTGGAGTTAGCAGAGAGGTTACTTCTCCAGTGTGGTTTCAATAAAATGTTGAAAGCAGGACAAGGATGCCAGAGGTTTAAGGAAGGAAAGCAGGAGTGATGAGAATGTGGATTTGGGAATATTGGTTCTTTCGAGATTTGAGGATACGCTTGCAATTTCAAAAAGGCTATTACCCAACAAGAGTTATTTTAATATTTAATATTTAAAATGCAGATGCTTTTCGTGGAGCTGTTTTTGTTAGGCTATTCCCCACCCCCACCCCCAAGGCATCAAACTGGTCATCCAGGCTCAGTCTTTGCAGACAAAATTAAATGTGGATGGATTCAAATTTGTAAAATGAGGGAGAACCAGAAATGAGAAAATGACAAGTTGACAGCCAGCTAGAAACTTAATCTGCCTCTTAGAAAACAAGGGCAGCATTCGTGGTGCACAGCAACCAAATCTCTTGAACAGCAGAGTTCGACATAACTGTGCTATTTGGAAGGAACCACACTGGGTTGCATTCCTGGGCATGAGACTGATCCAGACAATGCAGGTATGGATTGAGTCTCCCAGGTCAGGGCTTCAATCTGTACCCTCCCCTATTCTACTTGTGATTCTGCTTCACCCAAATTTTAAAACTAGGAGTCTGTTTCAAAACACAGGTCATGAATGAACGAACTTTGGGTACGCTTTCCAGGGGGAATATAATGCCATTAAAAAACTGAAGTTTGGGGAAAAAGAAATGTAAAAAATAAAACAACAATGAGGCCTAAGGAAGCAGGACACATAGTAGATGGAACTTCGGAGCCATATCAACATACATCAGCTCCCTAACACCACCAGGCACTCTCTGTGACTCCAAGCACATTACTTAAATGTGCTAGGTCCGCACATCCTCCCTTCGCCAACAGCTGCGATGAGGCTCTAGAAGTTCCTGTGATAAGATCACTGAGAGTGGTGTAGGAGGCAATGTTTGTAAAGTACTCATTCACTAGACATGCATTACAACATTTATAATTAATTAGAAATGTATGGTAATTCATGCTGGCATTAATGATGGTAACATACAGTCCCGCACCTTATCGAGGCGTTTCCCAAGCTCATCAAGTGCCACTGAAATTTTTTCTTGGTTTTCATTAAACCCCAAAGTTCAAATAAATTTTTATCAACTGGGTTCCCAATTAGGCTCCACTTTCTCACACAGTAGAATTGAGGTTCCTCATTCTTCCCTTCAGATGCGCATGAAGTAGAGATTTTGTTCAGCTTCCAATGCTAGACATAAAATATCCCTCCTTTTTGTTAGAAAACATATTCACAACATTCCAGGATTGATGGCAAATGATCATAAAATGTTAGAAAAGTTTTTACTGCTTTAAAACTATCTATTAAATACAGTGATTTAGAAATAGAAAAGCACTTCCCTGTCGTGTCTTACTTGATCCTAAAAAAAAACCCATTAAAAGCTACCATCGCTTTACATACTGAAAAGTTGAGGCTCAAAGAGGGAAAATGATTTATGTAAGGGCACCTCTGCTTGTAGCTGCTTAGGCTGTGTCTACAACATGGACAGTACTTCCGGACTTGTGCCCACAGCAGCCCTTGAGCTGGACCGTGGATTCTCATCCATCCCCATGGAGACCAGCAGAGCGCTAAGGCATTATGATCTGTATGGAGCACTGGTTTTAAAAATGCTGGGGAAGAGATTGTATGCAATATTGGGATCCTTCCAGGAATCAGAATGCCTGAAAGGGAGCCATGACATACAGAGTCCCCAGGGCAGCACCTGAACAAGGGTGTGTGCAGTGCTATGGGACATGGCAGATATGCTGCTGGCACATCCCCCATCTGGATACAGCATGCTGAGGGGTACCAGTGAGGGCTTTTCCCTGGTTTGCAAAGGAGATTGGCAGAACTGGCCTGGGCAGGACTCAGCACCTTCCTAACTGTTGTTAGTTAGGTCAGTCCAAGTAGAGTCACCTCCTTCGATCGGGTTCATGAGGATAAGGGTCAGCAGAGGCAACCCCGTGCTCAGCGTCTCACACTGCCCAAAGTTACTTTCCCAGGTGTCCCTTTTACTGTGTCTCTGAATGGAGAGGATGATGATCAAGGCAAACAGAAAAATCTACAACGTTCATAGCGGGCGCTCCTCACAATAGCCAAGAAGGAAAGCACTGACTCTGTGAGCAGCTGGCCGGATACACAAAGTGTGGTCTATGTAGACAATGGAATACAACTTTGTCATACGGTGTTAAAAACTGCCTTGACATGGATGAAGCCTAAGACTATGCTGAGCGAAATAACCACAAAAGGACAAACATGATATGATCTCACACATCAAATAAGCAAATCGATCAAAAACAAAGATTATTAGAGGTTACCAGAGGTGTGAGTGAAGGGGATCAAGTTTATGTTCACAGTGGTGCAATGATTTGGAAAAGGATAGTGAGAATGGTTGTACAACTAATATATACTCAGTGTCTGTGAATCATAGAAAATATTGAGGTGAATGTATTGTTACATTTTCACCACACACACACACACACACACACACACAGCAACAAGAAATCAACTCCCTCTTAAAGCTTCTTTTGAATAATAGACAATTACCCCTCATCAGTCCTACATTTTTTTAGTCAAATTCCATTCTGACATCTATATACTGTCACCAGATATGGCATAATTAAAGGAAATGTTGCCCAACATTAAAAGAGGGGGAATAGAGAGAAAGGTAGAACTATGCAAAAGATATTTTAAAAGTATTTCCATAAAAGAATGCAAATAAAAATCTTAGATTTGTAAACAACCTTTACGTTTTGTAAAGATTTTTTCTGTTGTCTTTCCTAGTCCTTCATAGTAAGTCTTAAGTAAATCCTGTGCTTGGAAGACTGTAGATACATTAGCAAACCATTATAGAATCTACCTATGTGCACATGCTAATTGGGAATCTCACATCGTTTCCCTGTCTGCCTTTTAGTTGTCACAAGGACAGTGTCTTCCAACTAACATATTGGTGGCATTAGTCTTGCTTGCACACAAGGTGGATATGGATTTCTTCATCTTTCCCTCTCTGCATTCCTAATTAAAAACTTACCCAGGGGCAAAATTTTAAAATACTATAATATCAGAGTAACAATAAAATCACAGCTCGGAAGTACAGTAATTTGTAATTGCTACGGCTATTAACTACACTGCTGCTCACTCCCTTACTCACTCGTAGCTTTGCACACGGAAGGCAGACTGCAACCCTTTACAGCTTTGAGCTCTTTGGCCCTGGCCTCATCCCTGCTTCCTTTATCCAAGAGAGTACCTTGATGCACTCATGAGGAAACTGACATTAGGTAGGGATAAAATCTGAATAAAAAAAATTAAATCAGATTTGTGATGAACAAAGATAACCTGGTAAAGAAACTGGAAAAGACTGCGATTCAACCAGGGGTGGGTGAGGATTCACTGGCTCCAATTGGAGGGAATGTAGAGGGAGAGGCACTCAGGGTAGGGGTCTGGCAAGTTGGAACTAGAGAGAAGGGTGGTGGAGAAAGGATTTCTGAAATGGCTACACCTGGGGTCCAGGCCTGGTCAGGAAGAGAAGGGAAGGAAGGGCCTGATCGAGGTTGGAGAATGAAGGAGTGCTTAATGGGTCTCTATGTTCTAGGGGTGGTTCAACCCCACCAAGTGTTCCTTGGGAGAAAGATGAGTACTCACTGCCCCAGAAACCTGACAGAGGTTGCTGTGGGTTGAAACTGACGGGGTGGCCGTGCTGGCAATATTTTTCACTTTACCCTTTGAGTCCAGAAAGACACTAAGACTTCTAGAGCCTGAAGGCCACAGTCAAACTGAAAGAAGGCTGCGAGCCGAACTCTGAACTTCCAGAGGAAGGCAAAGGTGCATCCCTGAGGATTATTATTTTTTTTGTGATTTTTTGTGAAAATAAATTTATTAGGGGTTCATACATCGTTTTTCACAATGCATAAATACCTATACTGTGCCAAGCACTTTCACATGCCTGCTGCTGTTACCATTCTCCAAATAGTCGCCTTTCCACTTGAGCCCTTGATATCAGCTCCTGCCGGTTGCCATAGAGTCAGCTTCTGCCCAGTGATCCAGTGCCTAATAGGCGAGATGCCTCTCAGCCCTGCATGCACCGTCTCATGGTGCGGGAGTCTAATCTTGGGGCCGCCGTGCTGTCTGAGTGCCTTCCAACCTTAGGGGCTCATCTTCCAGCAGTCTGCTAGACACTGGCTTAATTTTGGAAGCAGATTGCCAGGCCTTTCTCCCCAGTCTGCCTGGCTCTAGCAGCTCTACTGACTTGATGTCTGTCCACACCCACAGTATTGAAAAGCTGGTGGATACACTTCCAACATTACGGCAACATTCAAGTCACCTCAATATGAGAATGGGTTGATGGGTGCTGGTTCTGAAAAGGAAATGACATAAGAACAGCATTTGAAAAAGGGACTGCAAACGAAGGAAGAAGACCTATCACCAAGAGGTGGCAGAAAATAAGGGCAGTTCCTCATTCTTCTTCCTGATCTCTGAAGGAAAGAGACATCACTCCAGTCGTAGAGGGTTCACATGAGTGAGATCAGAGTTTGTTAACTGGAGGGACGAGGTGTGCCCAGGAAACGGTGTCATGGAGTCAGATGCATACATCAGTGGGGAGACTCACTACTCAAATCCAATGGGCTTTGAGCACGGTGGACCTAAATGCCCACATAGATACTGAAAGTTCTGTCCACTCTCCGTGTATGCAGTTACTTTTGTAGCCCTAATTCAAATCCATTTGAGAAAGAGTTATTGAACAGCCTGCTGAGTTCTAGGCTTCAGGGCTGTGGAAATGAATAGGAAATAGTCCTTGACCTGAGAGAGAGCACACAGTTTAGTTAAGGAAACAGATATGTTGACATATAACTTTATGAACATTTTGTAAGTCCAATAATGGACGTAGATACAAGAGTCAGAATCAATTCAAAAGACTTGGTGTTTATCCCACTAGCAAAATCTCATTTTAGGTCATTACTCTTAAGAATCTACAGTCTGTAACCTTGATTTTGCCATTAAACTATGGCCCATTTGCTAGGATTTTAAATGTATTAAGTCCTATGGAAGCAGTAGGAAAACAGATAATTCTTGATGGGAGGAGTAAATTGAAGAGGAAGTACATTAATTTTTGCCTGACAAAAACTCAAGGGTCTTACATAATTCTGAAAATTACACCTTAAATGATACACGCACACACACACACACACACACACACACACACACGGTCATTCCGTTAAGACTTTAAATACTCAGTTTTCATTTAAGAAATGACCTTTTGCTTGTTTCCTTTTTCTTTTTCAACATAAGGGACCTCACCTTTCAAAACCTAACAAAGTTTATAGAGCATACTCATAGTTTTATTTTTAAAACAACCAAAACAACACACAGAGTCGGTATCTATACATGTAAAAGACTAGGTAATTTTATTAAAAACTGTATAGAGTTATCCAAGGAAGCAGGGTACAGAAGCTAGCTTTAAAAGAAACTCCTATTTTATGTGCTGTTATTTCCATAAGGCTGTTCTTTAATCACGTGTAAATGTTTTTACTGGAGGGAAAACATCTATGCAGTCCTCTTAAAAGGAGATGACTTCTGCCTTTGACTAGGTTTAGTGCACATTCATCCACAAATTCCTTTCATTGCTGGTTTGATGTCCATACAATTTAAAAGCACCCGGCCCCCCATTCAGAGGGCGAGCACCTTGCTGTTGGTACTTCTTGCCTGGGAGGTTTCATAACAAACCTAGAGTCCTCTTTATGACCTAAGTACCTCTGTAAACTGGCTCCATCTCTTGTAACCTTGCCAAGTGTCCTCCCATCAACTTCACCACATACCCTTTCCTCTTTAACTGTTCCAGAATCCCTTCTTCTGCCTAACATGCTCATTTCTAACATTCCTCTCATCTGGAATGACCTTCTTTCCACTTCTATAAAACCTACCCACTCTCCGGTGGCAAGTAGGAGCCCCACTTCCAAGAAGTCACCCATGACTCATTAATCCTTTCTTTACATACCTTTTCAGATCTGGATGCACAATTTCTCACTTCATTGTATCCTGCTCTCTTGTAGCTTGCCCATTATTTCAAGTAAGCCAAGACAAAAACTTGTCTTAATTTCTTTTTGAAGATTACAAGACTCCCAAATGTACAAAGAGACCTCAAAAAGCTTGTAGAGAAATGGAATTATAAGACCCTGAGATTTCCCTCTGAATGGGAAGAGGCCTTAAGCTCTCTGGATCACTTAGCAGATGAGTCATGAGTCAGAGTTGACTCAACAGGAACTCCTTAAACCTTTTGCTACTAGACTGCTTAGAGGAGCCAGTTCCTGGGTGGCACCAATGGATCCGTGTACAAACCTTCCCCGAGGCATCTTGGAAGACAAGCTTGTTGATCTGTTCTGCAAAGATTAAAATCTCGAAAACCCTATGAAGCAAATTCTATGCTGCACACGTGGGACTGCCATGAATTGGCAGAGACTTGACAGTAATGAACAACAACAAAGACTGCAGCGGGACGGGCATCCGTGGTGGATTCAGACAGATCTGGGTACAACAACTCAACCCCACCACATACAAGCGTTGTGACTTTGGGATTCATCATTTTGCTCCTGATGGTCTTACTTTTACCAAGCAAGATGAATCATTCAGACCTCTGGTTCATCGGCTATCTAAAATTCAAGGGGATTTGCAGAATTTTTAAAAGTACAATTAGTTTTTATCACTTGGGCATTAAACAAGGAGACCTACGGCATCCTTATACCAACAAGAATAAACGACTTTCCAACTGGCCAAGGGGAAAAAATAGCTAGCGCTGCTAAACATTCTTGACCGAGGCTGTAGGAGGTCCTATCCTCTCCATGCGCAGATGACTGCCGCTTTGGTGAAGGGCTCACCGTGCACACAAATAGAAGATGAGCTAAGGTGAGCGGCTTCCACAAGTCCTCTAAGAATATTTTGGGTCCCCGAGAAAGCTAAATTGGAATGACTTCTCGAGGAGCAGTGCATCGGGCAATGAAACCTGAGCTGAGCCCTGCACTTGTAGCCAAACACCTCCTCGGAGTGGAACTCGATGACGCTGAACCATCTTGCAAAGTAGAAGCTAGCTCTTCGCGGGCATGACCATAACAAGAGGAGCCTCCTACCCAGGCATCTGCGTCTCCTGACACTGGCCTTTCTTCACATGACCATTTTTGCAGAACTCTACCACTGGGTTTCTTCTATAAGGCAATAAAGATATGAATGAGCTAACCAGAAAATGTGTCCATGACTTGGACACACTTTCCTAGGCCAAAACATCTCAAAGGTTATACCTAGCACCTTCCCATCTCTGCATCTTTTTTTACCTCTCTGCATCTTAAAAAAAGAACATTCCTCCTCACCTAGTCAACTTTCCCCAGTCAATCCATCTGCCATAGGCTGTCTCAAAACCCACTTTCTTTGTCTATGAAAGGTCCTTCTCAGGCACAACAGTGTCCGAAAGAGAGAATAGCTATGAGGCTTAAGTGGCAGTTACATAATCTCCTGTCAACTTGCGAAGGGGTGGAGCTTAGCCTGTCAAGCAGGTCGCAGCTTGATGACTTCATTTGGAGGCACTACAGAGATTAATAGCTCACTGGAGACCAGGCCACACACTCTGCTTTAACTTCCTGCTGGCAAGCCACAGGGAGCTGAACGGAGGCAGCCAGAATCCAGGAAATGAAGGAACCACGTAGTTCCAGGCCAGAGCTGAGATGATTCCACCATCACTGGATCCACAAGACTTTCCAGCCACTAGCCTATGATTTTCCTGCATTTGGCATCATAGCTTGACTGTGACTCTAACAAGGAATCTATGGACTAGTATCTACATATGGGGTAAAGCAGACTTAATGACTTGGTCTGTACTGGGCTGAAATGTTTTCTTAATGTACAATGCCCTTTAATATAAAGTTCTCTCTTACATACAATGAGTGTTCTGGATTTTTTTTTCTCTAGTGTACTCACACTAGCACATAGTCTTAAGTTAGTTTGACAAGTTTTGTCTCAAGTATAATTGGATAAAAATACTTTGTGGTATGCAATAGAGTAAGGGAAGAATTTGTGGTGTGCAATAGAGTAAGTTCTTTAAGAAACGGTTAGTAGTTTAAGATGATTCAACTAACAAATATATCATATAATTATCTAAACAGGAAAATGTTGATTTCTTCTCCCTTCTATGTACTCATAATATAGAGGTTCTATTAGACTTTAGGTAATCTCTGAGCCCCTTACCAAGAGTTGTCAAAATTAGATGTGCAATATTGAAGCATATTCTCAAATTGCTTGGGATGAGTTCTGAATGAGTTTGCAAGCACATCTTTTTATTTCTGATGACCAAAGCATTGGATGGAGATGGGTCAGTTGATTAAGTTCCTCCAGGGATGTTAATATTTTTAATGTTTTATAGATATCTTATACTCTATTCTGAAAAAAGAATCTTTAGGTAAAGTTAGGTTTTATGTGCTATTTGAGATATTCCATAAGTTAGAGATGCACAGTTATTACAGCATTTACTAATTTTATGAGTACGGATGTGATTTTCAACACCCGCACCCCACCTTGGGCTAACACACACAAACATTTGCAATGGATTTTGGTACACAAAACTGTGATTATTTTTTACAGTCAACGACAAATGTCTTGGGAAAGGTATGATCAGATGATCAAGTTCAAAACCAAAATGAAACTCATTGCTATCAAGTCGGTCCTATAGAACAGGGTAGAAGTGCCCCATGTTTCTGAGACTGCTCTCTACAGAAGAGGAAAGCCCTGTCATTCTCCTGACAAAGGCTGGTGGTTTTGGTATGCAGACCTTGCAGTTAACCGGAGTCCCATACCACTACGGCTCATCTCTAAGTTCCCATACCACCAGGGCTCAAGTTCCAGGTTTCTGTATGGAATCCAAGTGCTGGATGTCTAATACAGGACCTAAAGCAGTGGTTCTCAACCTTCCAAGCTGTGACCCTTTCATACAGTGCCTCATGTGATGGTGATCCCCCTCCCCAACCATACCATTATTTTCGTTGCTACTTCATAGCTGTCATTTTGCTACTGTTATGAATCAGGCAACCCCTGCGAAAGGGTCATTCAAGCCCCAAAGGGGTCGCAACCCACAGGTTGACCAATATGACTGAAACCTCAGACCTTTCTGTCTTCACAGCAGAAATGCTATCCTTCATAATGGGCATGAAAAATAAACTCCAGATCACATTTTGATGTAGAGAAGTCTGATGTCAAAGAGAGAAGGTTAGTATTCTCTGGCCACATAACTGTTAAGACCAGCAGACCTATTAAAATTTACAGCCAAGCCATTAAAATTATGCTTTGTGTTCTATGTGCTATAAATAATGTAAATCTTCATACTTCAGAATTATTCACTTGGGGTCTCCATTTCATTGTCACTTTAAAAAAAAAATCACCTCTTCTTTCTTTCACCCCAAGAGAAATCTGATTGCAATTGGAACCTGTGTAGAAGGTCTAATGCCCTAGCAACTAATTGGATCCTCTTAAAGGTTGAATTTTATGTCTGGCCTATTTAGAGATCTGAAAAGCTTCTCTTTGAGAAGCAGGCATCTCAGATCTTAATTTTTAAATGTCAAGTATTACTGCAGTCAAGGTTAAATGAGTTGATAGTTTGGAGCTAGACTGAATAAAATTCTTACAGAAGATTGTCTTTTAAGCTTAAATGTAATTCACATGATAATATTTTAAAAATTGTATAGCTACCTTACATTACATACTTTTAAAAGAACCTATTTAGGTAAAGTTAAGTGTCATGTGACATCTGTGGATAGTTCATATGTTGGATATACAGGATTATAATGGCATTTAGGAATTTGAGTTGTTCTGCTGTGATTTCCAAGCCCCTCTCCACCATCTTCCCCCCAATCCCCCTCCCATCCACCCACAACCCACAGACACACACAAAACTAGCTATTGCTGGTCCCAGTGAAGTAATGCCCTCAGGCAGACAATCTGACCCACCTCATACTTGAATATAACAATTTATTATTAGAAGACAGTCAAGTTGATGTTAAACAAGAGTCATCTAGCAGGGAAGCAACAAAGCCTACATGGAAGAAGCACACCAGCATGGGTGATCACAAGGTGTCAACAGGACCTGGTATCAGGCATCAGAAGACCCCAAAGCCCGTCTGTGGACAATTGGACATCCCCTCACAGAAGAGTCACAAGGAAGGGAAGAAGGGACGAGTCAGCCAGGGTACAGCACAGCACCAACGATACACTCAACATTCTGCTAGTTCTTTCACGTCATGCCCCTCTCCGAGCAACAAGACCCCAGATCTACCTTACAAATCTGGCTAGACTTGAGCATGAACACTGGGGCAGGTAAGAGCTCTCGCACGGAATCCAGGACAGATAAATCCCTTCGGAATAGTACTGGGAGTAGCAGTACTAAGAAGGTAGGGAGGTGTGGGAAGAAGGGGGTAAAAGTAGCACCAAGCACAATGATCAATGTGTAACCACTCCCCCACACACACCCATAGGGGGATGAACAACAGAAATGTGGGTGAAGGAGACAGGAGATGGTATAAGATATGAAAATAAGAATAATTTATAATTTATCAAAAGGGTGGCAGAGAGAGGGCAAAAAAAGCTGATACCGAGAGCTCAAGTAGAAAGAAAATGTTTTGAAAGTGATTATGGCAACCTAAGTACAAATGTGCTTGACATAACTGATGCATGGATTATTATAAGAGCTGTAAGAGCCCCCAATAGAAATGATTAAAGAAAACAAAAAATAGTCATGTCCATTTGTTTACATATTATCTATAGCTGTCTTATGACATTAACAGATCATTGTGAGAAGTATCACAGCCCACAAAGCTACAAATTATTTCCCATCCAATCCAATAAGAGTTAGATAACTCTCATCTATGGAGAAATTAACCAATACCCAGTGTCACATAGTAAGTATCTTAGAATTAATTGTTTTGTATTAAAAGTCTGGTGGGCAAAACTTTCGTTTGTGTTCGAACATAGAGTTTATCTCAGAGGTTTTACATCAATGTTGCTCTTTGGAGCTGTGTTACATGCATTTCCATTTTTCACTATAGGGAACCCAGGATGAAGTAGTATAGCGACAGCAAGTGAAGTCAGAGATCTGTACTCTGGTGGGGGGTGGGTTGGGGGGGGGTGTAAAAGGGAGACAATGTCAAGGAGCCCAGGTAGAAAAAGAATGGCAGGAAACTGATTGTGGTAGCAACTGTACATTCTACTCGAGGCGATTGAAATATGAAATGATATATGTATAAATCATAGCTAACGGGGGAAAATCTAAGTGGAATAGAAATATTTTACTTCTGAGGGTCTCATTGGCCAGTTTCTCACTACAGCTTCACCAAGTTTGTATTTACCAAACATGAGAAGGACATTCCTCTGACCAAGACCCAGGGGACAGACTCTGTGCCCCTCTCTGCTGTGTGCGTGACAGACGACCACACTGGGAAAACTTATTTCTCCAGCTTCACTCCACTCTAAGCCACCTTCTGAGGGACGGAAAGGCTTAACCCTAACTCATCCTTCAGTTTCTACCTGGATAGAAGGTCTCAGTGGTCAAAGAACAAAGGCAATAGTTAAAACACTCCCTTTCAAGGAGGGTCTTCTCCTCTTGGTGGAATGATTGTTAGAAAACTCCTGTTGGAGCAGTCTTTGGAATTGTTTTTCTCTTAAACTGCCTCTTTAGCAGAAAATAAGATTAGCCTTGTATTCCTTCGGTTCTATGAAGCTAGAAATATTAGGGAGCTCAAGACAATTAACTGACGGGAATTAAGCACCATGGTGCCTCCCATCAGTGACTGGCCTGTCCAAAGATGTCAGTAGTTAGTAGGTACCTGCGTAACAACCTCCACCGGACAATAAAAGAATATTGGTCCCAAACATCATTTTGAAACCATTGTTAAGTAGCAGGAGCACACACCTGCAGTCTCTGGGTGGGGCAAACAGTGCAACGATGTAGCTGCTGACCAGATGTGTGGATCCAGTCTATCCTGGTGTCGCAAATAAGAAGGGCCGGTGACAATCAGGTCACCATTCGTGAGTTGGAATCAACTGGTGGCCACAAGGCCCCGAGGGCTGAGTCATTAAAAAAAAGAACAGGACCCAGAACCGGTTTAAGAGTGGTCTCAGCAGGAAGCAGGAAGTCTGCGAATCGGAGAGAGCAACAGATGGAGGAGAAATGCTTATTCACAGACCTGAAGGGGGGAGAGAGAGAGAAATCCGGGGTGGGGCAACGGTGTCAGGCAGGACAGAGGCGATGGGCAAGGCTATTTGCTCGCAGAGCCTTCTGGAAGGGGAAAAGCAGCAGTGGGACCCCTCTGAATGCAGTGCTGAGCACTGAGCGGGCAATGAGAAGTGCGTGTGGTCTCTTGAAGAGAAACGTCTTTAACAAAACAAAGGCTCTCACCAATATTCTTTTAGAGTCTAGGATCGAAAAGCCAACTGTGAAGTTATAACAGAAAATACATCATTAGAGGCAATCACGAAGCTCCTGGCATCCAGAAGATGACAGCCGGCTCTGCCGCGGGGACTGTGTAACAAGGTCTACGTTAGACGGGGAGAGGGGATGTGGCCAATGGGGGTCTCTCTTTGTTTGCCAGAACAGCTGATTACCTCTTGGGGTGGGGGTACAAATCAGAAAAATAACGTTACCTTCATTCCCTGTATTCAATTTGCTTATAGTTTCCATGAGTGATTTTTTTCAGTTTTGTCTGACATATACCACCACGATTATCTGCCAAAGGAGGCAATTCCAGCCAGCGTAACTGGGTAGGTAGAGAAAATAAAATAATTTGTTCTTTGGGGGAAACTCACGGGAGGAAGATGATGGAATGTCACCATCTGTTTGACTTCTTGTGAGGGATAGAGCTGAATTTTCAATCACATCTCACTGCCCAGACACACTGCAGCTTCTGAGAACCGCAACAAATCTCACAGCTAAAACATGCTGCCCTAGTTTCTTTGTGTGTGTGTGTGTGTGTGTGTGTGTTATACTGAAAGCAGAGAATTGGAGAAAAGGCAAAGGGAAAAAATACACAAACTCAGTCCTATCTCTTATGCGGCAGGAGAAAGGACCAGTAAACACAGGCACAACAAAGCAGTCCCTTTGTTGACAACCTTATTGTTCCCCGTTCATGCATTGTTTAGGACAGCAATTCCATGTCATTTCCCATTACCCTATATACAAAACCAGCGCCACACCGCCAGGTTTTTCTTTTCAACAGCCAAGCAGCAAGAATATGCAGAGGAATCGCGTGCTAGGGAGAACACGTCCAGACTGACAGCCCGGAGCCCACGAGCGAGCTCCCTGTGTGCGGGGAACAGGTGTGGGGCCAGCCAGCTGGGGGATGCTCCCTCCACCTTCCCAGCTGCCCTCACACACAGGGCTTCCCTCTCAGCGGGGAGGCAGCCAGGCGGCTCGGGAAGGCTCTCCTTTTCCAGGCGGTTTCCCTCTGCCAGAGAAGATTGGCTCGCTCTCCGAAGGCAAGCACTTGACCACTGCAAACAGCACTGAGCGTGTCAACTCGTTCATTCCCATCTCTCACCAGGGAACCAGGAAGCCAAGGGCACTCTGGTGATGTCCCTGGTTTTATGGATTTCAGCTCCCCCCAGGCCTGCAACACATTTGGGGTTCTTGTGTTCACAGTGTCCTGGCATCTGGAGTGCGGGAAGCCCTGCCTGAGAGCCAACAGCCCCACAGCTTCTCCCTATTAAAATGTGCAATTGGATTTCACATGTGTGTTTCAAACACCATTCAAGGCGTGATTTACGGGCTACTGGGTAGCCCCACAGCTGTTGTTTTTTTTTTTTTTTTCCTGGTCCAGACTCAGCCATTTCTAGGAATCCACCACCCGGCTCCCAAGCAAACAGTCCTCTTCCCCGGGGCCCCTCTATCACTCTCAGGCATTGAGGTCTCCATTCCCAAACCCGTACAACCCATTGTCAGTACTTACTCGAGAACACAGCGACTGTCTGAACAAACTATCAATTATTCTTTCCACATAATTATCCATTTATGAGAACCGTTTATTTGATGCCTTTCTTTCTGCCTACTCCCAATCATCTCTTTGGTCATCAAATTAGCTTAATCACGGACAGCCTTTTAACCCCTTGTTACCAAGTCAATGCCCCGTCCCAGGCCTCACGTGAATCACAGAGCATGAGTGCCCTCAGAGGGGCCTCTTAGAGTAAATGGGTTGACACAACTCTCTTCTATGATGCCCATGGGTGGGTCAGAACCAACATTCTCTTTAGTTCAGAGTTGAGTTCAAACCATCTGTGTCACCCAGAGCTCTTTGGAGGTCATCTGTGCTGAGGCTACTGACATAAAACTAAACAACACACGTCGCTGTGCGGCTTGAACGGACCTCACTCTCTGGTTGCCACCTTCACCAGGGTATCATTGAAAAGGCAAACCAAAGCTACACTCCTGCGTTCCCAATTACATTCCTGTAAGATCTCTCCTCTTTCTGCCACCCTCATGCCCCACCTCTGTAAGATCCGCATCCCGAGAGGCGAGGCTTGGGACTGTGGCTAATCCAGAAGTGGATGCTATTCTTTCATGCAATTTATTTTTAGGATACTGTGGTACGGGCAGTCCTCAGGTTACGAACCACATCAATTCCCAAACTGTAACCCGGGAACCACCAGTACGCATGGCATCCACCTCTGACCCTCCTGTGGCAGAACATAGGTGTAACAAAACCAAACACGCTCTTCTTTGTTCATTCAGAAAGGGGACTCCAAAGAGTGAGTGAGTGGCTTACAGGATTCTTGTGAACTAGCATGGAGACCCGCCTCTCGAGACAGATCCCAGCAAATGTTTGTGCTGGCAACAGTAATTTGGGCAGATCCATTTACCCAAAGGGTTTCCCAGGTGTAGCTTCCGTTTCAAGTGAAAACATTATCTTGCTAATAAAGGCCTAGCCATTGAAGCCAAGTTATAGTTTGCCTTTTATTTACACAGCACGCATCTTTCCCAATAAACAGAATTGCATGGTGAGAGGGGGCTTGTTCTGGGTCTTTGCACACTCTCCCCACCGCTAGGCTCGAGACTCCTAAGTCTTCATGGAGGGCAGGTAGGAGGGAGGCATTCTCTTACTTTTTAAATAAAGTGACCAGATTTTAAGTGGGACACCATTAACCGGGAGAGGTGGGGGGCTTCTTGATTAAAAATTTGGTCTATATGGGGCAACAAAAATTTTCAGAGAGGGCTGAGCCCTGGTTGCATAAGTGGTTGACAGTGGGACTGCGGCCCGCAGACTTGGCAGTTCAAATCCAGCGGCGGCTCTCAGGAGCAGAGCTGGATAGCTCCCATGACAACCACAGACCACAGAGCAGTAATGCCCCCCGCCCCCCCCCCCCCCCAATTTTTTTCATAGAACTCAAAACCAGTATTGTAATATATTTAATTTTAAAATGCCGCGGGACGCGGACAAATTGTTAAAAAGTGGGACGTCTGGTCACCTTACTTTTAAAGAACAAGATGGTAGCGGAGACCTGATCAGGAGTCTACCAGTCACAGTCCCCCATCACTGCCCTTTTTTGTGAAAGAGAAACCCTTCAGACCTGGAGGTCAAGGAAGAAACTACAATGATTTACCAGTAATTCACGAAGGAAAACCCTGTGGGGTCCCACAACTCCATGAAGATGGAGTGCAGCCTCGGGATGCACTTACCTTTCCATTTCCTTCCAGGTACTTGTCAGAGACCACACGGCTTAAGGTTGCCCGTTTACTCTCTGGACATTTTGATCATTAAACCAACTGACAAGCTGGGCTCTTCAGATCCTCAGGATACCTAAAGAGTCTTCTTTTAAATCTTTAAATAACCCGCAATGTATGTTTGCTAATACAGTGCCCAGGTCAAAATTGCCACCAAGAAATAAAAAGCACAGGGATAAAACTACCATTTATTAAATACTTATATGGTATCTGACATTACAGTAGGCAGTTTAGGTATAAACCTTTTCTCATTCAATCCACACAATAATCTGTTGACAGTGATCATCCTCTCTTTCGTCATCTGACTCAGAGCAACCTTATGGGACAGGGCACAACTGCCTTTGTGGGCTTCTGAGGCTGTAAATGTTCATGAGAACAGAAAGCCTCAACTTTCTTCCTTGGTAAAGCTGGTGGGTTCAAACTCTTGACCTTGTGGTTAGCAGGCCTCATCTAACTCACTATACCACCAAGGATCCTTGAGAGGGATACATCCAATTTTAGATATAGATATAGGAAGTTCCACTGCCAGCAAGTCAATTCAGATTCATTTTGATTCTATATAGTTTCCAGGACTTTTAAAGTTTTTACTGGAGCAGAGAGCCTCACCTTCTTCCCACAGAACAATTGATGAGCTTGAATCTCATGCTGTGCATTAGCAGTCCCACACTCACCTGACAACACCTTCAGGGATCCTTTACGGTTGCTTAGAGAAATAAACTATCCCAGACAGACCTTTGTTCCAAAGTGTTCGTAAACTTCCTTCTAATTCACCAAGCTCCTTTCAGTATGCAACAGAAGACAGTGAGAGACAGTCCATTCTCTGGCCCAGGAAGTAGTCAGGCTACTCTCAGTTAAATGTTTACTAGCGATGGTCAAAGAGCTCTGGTGGGGGTATGGGTTAAGTGTTGGGCTGCTAATCACAAGGTCAGCAGTTCAAACCCACGAGCTTCCTCGAGAGAGAAAGAGGAAGTTTTCAGCTCCCATCAAAATGTACAGTTCAGCAATCAAAAGGGCAGGTTCTCCTCTTGTCCTATGAGATTGCTATGAGTGAGAATCAACTGCGTAACAAAGAGGGGGTTTTTTATTTCTGAATACATGATCATGCAGTTCCCAGGCTGAACCATTCACTCTTCCTCCATGATGCTTCCTCAACATTCTTCAGCTTTAAGAAGGCACCGAATTACTCCAAAGTTGTTGTGTGACTCAGTCAGACTTCCTCCTCACCCTTCCCCTTTCTACTCCGAGTCTCATGCAGGTACCCTATACAGCTGGGATCCCAATACTTTATGGTGTACACTTGGAATAGACAGGATACAAATCAAGAAATGAAGTTTGTTTTCTGCCTTAAAACCACAATGAACGTATTCAACTCTCATTTATCCCACACCACATGCCCTCCTTTCCATTGGCAAAGGTCAGTCAATACTCGTATGCTGCTCTGGCATCTTAAAAAATCCAAACCAGGCTGCCATCTATTGAACTTGGGCTCGTGATGGAGGCCCCCTGCATCTCTGAGGTGAACTTGGAGCCACAAAGCTTTCCAGGGCCCACTCTCTGAGAGTACATCACTGGGATGCCCCACAAGGGGCCTCCAACCTCCTGGAAGCAGCTGAGTCAGGGAGTCCCTCACTGGTATAGACTGACACTTTTGCCATGGCCCAAGATACTCCCCCGAGATCAACTCCCCACTCCAGTTTCTATAAGTCAACCTTTTCACATTTCTTCCTTCGTTTGAACCATCATGCTTTCCTGCAAAAGTATCATGTAAGAGAATGGTAGGTACTTTCCCTCCCCTTGAATCCCACCCTACCTCAGCCCAAAGAGAGGGGTTAGTGTTGGCTCAGGAGCCCATTTTTACCATTGGAGTCTTCAACTTCTTCAGCTGGGGTGGCTTTTTGTGAGGAGTGGTGGGCATGAGAGGAGAGAAGACTGACAATCCGTGGCCTAGGGAGAGTCAGAGCTTTTCCATGGACCTTGAGGGAGTGTTCTTTCAACTGGCTGATTGTCATGGTGGAAAATGAGCACCAAGAACACTTGTAGGCATGTTCACCTGGAACAAGGTGATGGCCGGGGGGAAGGGAACAAGGGGAAAAGGTAGGACAAGGTGGACAGAGAACAAAACAATGTGGTTAGCTGACTCTATAAACTTCGTCTCACACTTGTTGGCCCTGAGCCCGCACAGAGCACCTGCCCCCACAACCACAACTGTCCTTGGGGATGAACACATCTCAATTAAGTCCATCATCACGTCCTCTGCTCCCTCTTCATCTCATATTCTTCTCACAAGGAGGCGGCGCTGGTTTGGCTCCCCCAACAAGAAGTGAAATCCTCATGTCTATGCAGCCCTCTTCAGATCAGTTTTCTCCCATTTTCTCTCTCTCCATACTTAAAGGACCACGCTAGGCTCAGTTATCATCCCTACAGTCCATTAGTAGCTGTTGAAGCACCTAGTCTCTGGATTTGTGCTCTTCCGCTCTTCTCTTCGTTGTCAGCACAGCATCCTCACCCTCACACTTACTGTCATCTCATCAATGTCAGCACAGAGCATCACTCCCCTAACTCATCAACAGCATAGGAAGGGTTAAAAATAAATCACTTCTCCCATTGAGAATTGCTGTCCATCTGTACGTGTGTGTGTGTGTGTGTGTGTGTGTGTGTGTTTATACCCAATATACATCTACTGGGGGAAACAATTGTCTTTTTTCCTCCAATTTTTCTTTAAAACCTTGAAATGCTGACAGAAGAGATTGTGATGGCCAAATTCAGTTCAGAGTATGGTTTATATTTTCGGTAAGTTGGCTTCTAAATTAATCACACTTGTGGGATGGATATTTATTTAAACAACAAGTTAGGCTCTGGCCTGGGACTCCGTGATTCCACCTCTGACGGTATCTGTTAAGGAGATAGCCTTTTAGTACCTGAAAAGCTTTGTTTAGCGACACATGATTTATGCTTGAAAAAATGTATGACAACACTTAAATGTCCTTCCATGGAGAAATAAATACATATGATTTATCTTTTTTATAATTTATTAAGAGAAAAATCTAGAAGAATGTATGCTAACATGAAAAATGATAGAAGAGGTGTATTTTAGATTACTAAATTATAAGAAACAGCAGTTGAAAGGAAATAAACCAAATGTTCACAACAGTGTCCTTTACGTATGACAGGATTATGAAGGAGTGTCTATTATTTCTTCTTTCATTTCATAATATTCACTAGTGCTTGCTTTTTAAAGTTTATTTTTAACATCAAATTTAAAACTCATAACAGAAATAAAGGAAAAGATATGGAGAGACTTTTCGGTAATAGTAGAGCTGTATACCAGTGAGAATTACCTGAGGACAGAACTGGTGAGCTACAGATTAAAACAAAAAACCAGGCATCCCAAGTTGAATCTCCTTGTCATTAATCAACTGAGAGCATTAGTTTCTTGACTCCCTGTCACTAGAGCAGCAGTTCTCAACCTGTGGGTCAAGACCCCTTTAGGGGATCAAACAACCCTTTCGCAGGGGACGCCTAATACATCCTGCATATTAGATATTTACACTACGATTCATAACAGTAGCAAACTAACAGTTATGAAGCAGCAACGAAAATAATTTGAAGATTCATGAGGCACTATATGAAAGGGTGATGGCAAGAGGCAGCTTGAGACCCACTGCCCTAGAGAGTTCATCTGTGATGTGAATCCAGAAGCCCAAGTTCTGCCCTGAGCTTCCTGATCACCTCTGATAACCCCAGAACTTGTCTTTCCATGAACCAAAGCAAACCTTGAATTACACAACCTTCAATAACACCAAACAGAATATAATGACTCCTTCAAAGTAGTCGGAGGGACCACACATCTAGCACCAGGCCCTACCCCCGCTACCATTGCATAATTAGAAATGGCGGCATCTACTAAGACTGCATCTGAATGGTGGTGTTGGTGAAGTTGAATACGGAATGGGCAGTCAGAAACACAAACAAATTATTTTAAAGAAAAAGAGAAATGCAAGAGTGATCCTTAGAAGCAAGAGTGAGAACAAGACCTCCAGTTGTTTGGGAAAATGAATTGTACAAATATTGCCCCTACTCTCTCTCATCGGATGATTCTTGCTCTCGCCCAGAAGACATGGGATGTCAGGGTGCGCGGGGCTCGGAAATCACAAACTCTAGCTCAGGGACCTGGAGTTCATGTGCAGCCTTGGGCGTTTTTTAAAAGTCTTCCCCACATGCCAAGTCAGTGAAACCAACTCTCCTGCTTAAAACATGCTTCTGATAAGGCTGCAGTCCACGGGGAAAAAAATGCAGGGTAATGGAGTCTCTGCTAACTATTATAAACACAACTTAGATAGGAGTGGTTTGAACCCTGAGGCCAGCCACTCCACTGCCTTCAGTAGACTTTTCCTGGAGACACAAAAATTCGAACCGAGAAAAGCCTGGGCAGCTGATCTCCCTGTCTGATATTCTACTAAAACGAGTGTGCGAGGCATGAAAGCAACCAACAACAGACAGAAGAATCTTGGTAAGAAATACCTTTGCTGAGGGACATAGGTAGGACCTTTGATTTCTGGACGAAGTATTACAGCAACGAGGTGTTCTGAGGCCTTCATTCCGCATTCCCCATGATTCCTCTAATGTGGTGGGAACCTGTCAGAGGGCCATGGCTGCTGCTGAGCCAGGCTTCTGAGAGTTGCTGAGACATCACCGAGAAGCGCCCACCCAACTCTTCACCTCCTTTCCTATCGTCTAACTATTTCTCCCGCTGGCTGAATTCGGCTTAGCGCCTCATGGGCAAAAGAACAGGTCACCAGGTATCTCAGTGAAAAGACTGTAGGCTTGTATTCTGAAGTCGAATGCCTTTTTTTTTTTTTTTGTGGTGGGGGGGGGGGCATCACTGCTTTCTGGTAGTGGGAATAGGAGGCCCAGCCCCACTGCTGGAATTGAACCTCCATCGCAGTGGGCCGCAGTCCCGCGCACAACCACTACGCCACCGGGGCTCAGCCCGAATGCCTTTTTTAAAGAAAGTATTTTTTTAAAAAAATTTTTAGCTTAAAAGTTTTAAAAATTATTTAAAATACACATGATACAGGGCTGAGCCCTGGTGGCGTAGTGGTTGTGCGCGGGACTGCGGCCCACTGGGATGGAGGTTCCATTCCAGCTCCACGGAGCAAAGGCTGGGCCTCCTACTCCCATCACCTGAGGGCAGTGATGCCCAAAAAAACAAAACAACAACACAAAAATACACATGATACAATACAATGGCTTAATAATATTGAGAGCTATGCAATCATCATCACAATCAATTTTACAACATTTTCTTCTAACACGCATCGTTGTTAGTCCATTTCCCCTATGTCCTCCACCATGTCCCTGGTAATTATTAATTCAGTGACTGACTCTATAGTCAGTTTGAGCGATCCGGGTAAATTTCGTAACATAAAAAAATAGACAAATGAAATCAAGAGACCAAAACCAACAACAATAACAGAGTACAGAGAAAACACAGTTGAAAAGAAAGCTTAAAATATTCAAAACTGGAACACATTTGAAATGGACTGAAAAGGTGATCAAATGTGAAGTTTCACATTTGAACCTAACCCCATCCGCCTTAGCCAGCTTTCTCGCGCTCTCCGTCTAATAGCGATGCTGGTCTCTGGACTCTGAGGAAAGGCTTGTGGGGAGCCTCCAAATAGACTCGGGGCTTCCACGGTCATCCACAGCCTTCTGCAAACTGGATGCTCAGAATTTAGGTTCAGATATTGTTCCCTTCTCAAAATTCGGATTTGATTATCTAGAATCGTTGTGTCCCATGCACTGTTGTGTTTTTGCCCTGTGGACTTCGCTGACGCCTCATTTAGATATCCGCTTGGTCTGAGACAAGCCTTTGGAAACCCAGGCTCCCTTCTTTCTGATGGCTGGGCATTGAAATCAACTTCTTAATGAAGGGGCTGTGTAGCCTTGAGCCAGGTCACTTAATCCCGAGTCCCTGTAATCTTACCTGAAAGTCATGGCCATAATATCTACCTTCTAGAATTGTCACGGTTGCACTAAGAAAGATGATGAAACCATTTTCTCTAGAACACTGAAATCAAAGTTGGTGGTTTAGACCCACCCAGGAACCCTGGTGTCAAGCTACGAGCTACGTGTTGGTCTGCGGTCCCCGTGGTTGGTAGTTGGGGACTACCAAGCAACTCCTTTGTCCAGAGCCTGGGTTTTCTATTCCTGTTAACAGTGACAGTCTTGGAAACCACCCCAGGGAGTGAGGGTGGGGCAGTGGCGGTACAACACCGGAGAAAGGCCTGGCGATTGGCTTTCAGGAAGATTATAGCCATGAAAACCCACGAGTTGGAAATGACTCAATGGAACCGGTTTGGCTTTAGCTTAATGCAGAGCCTGGTATGCAAACAGTCTTTATAGGATGAGTGTCTTCGGAGACACTGCTAGAGATCGGCATAGCTCTGGCCACTCACAACCAAGTCCACAGCAATGTGTCTAAGGGGCATGCATCATGGAGCAATCTCAGACATTTCACACATCTCACGCTCTCTTTGTCCCATTTTAGTTCTTTGATACTAGAACATTAGTGTAACTGAAAGTCTCTCCAGTGGATGCAGCCAATCTCTGCATTTCCATCAGAAAGAGGAGGCGATTTTGAAATTTCTTTTAAAGATATAAAACCTATTAATTATAACCGGTTGAGGAGAACAAATCAATTATGGCGTGGACTTTACATTGCTTTGGTTTTAGGTGATTTCTTTCGTTAGGTTACAAAACACTATGTCAAGAATAAATTTTTATATTTTCTTGTGGGGCAGGGATACTAGTTTTAAATTCTTCCTCCAAAAAGGCCATGACATTTCAATCTCAGAGTGCTGAGAACTTGTGCGCCATGGCCATCGACTCACCAGCATGGGCTTTGAGGAGATGCGTCTTCAGCCGGCTGTTGTAGGAGGACTTGAAGGAGCAGAGCTTGCATCGGAACGGTTTATGGTGTCCGTGGTGGGTTTGCATATGGCGATCCAAACTAGAGGCAAAAGGGAAGAGGAGACAAAAGAAAAGGGTAAGATTAAAAAGTGTACTGCTTTTTCTTACAGCCCTTTGCAAAGAAACCCACTCATAAGTTAAAGTCATCTTGTTACTCTCTAAAGATTCTCTCTCTCTCTCTCTCTCTCTCTCACACACACACACACACACACACATACACACAATAATAAACAAAAATAAAAGGCAAGAACCCTGGCAAGAATTGCCCCTGCTCCGAAAAAGGAGGAATCAGGATGGAGATCTCCAAGAGGTCATCTGGGATGGAGTCAGGGCAGTGGTTCACAGGTCAGGGCAAACTCATGCTCCCGTCTTCACACCCAAAACTTAGTCCGAGTGGAAAAGGCCAACCCAAAGAAAGAAGGGAACATTTAAAAAGTGAATGCAAGTGTTCCCCTCAAGCTAACCAAGGATGCCTAGCAAGTAGTCCTTAAACCGGCTCCAAAAAAAGGAAAGACTAGAAATTTGGAGAAATACTGCCTTTCTAAACAGCTGACTTCTTCCCACCCCATGTTAAAGCTTGTAGTCTGAACTTTACAGTGGGAAAGGTCAGTTTTTAATGTGGCTGACCTACTTGTCATAGACTCTCTTGTTCCCAGCATCTAAAACACACAGAGACACAGGACAAATGACATTAAAGGAAGCCACTTAAACTACTCTTCTCCTTAACTCCCCCCTCAAGAAGACTTCCTATGACAACTGCACTGGGTTTCCTATCATCTAACCTTCAGAGGCAACCCTCAAGAAGTTCTTCAATAAGCATGGGCCCATAGTTACTATACAATAATGACTAGTCAGAAAAACCCAATCTACCAGACAAGGTCTATGAAGAAGTTCGAGTTTGTATCATCAGTCAGGGTCAGATGACTCAATACGCAGGGTGAGCAGAGTTTATTTGTCCCTCCTTACTTGTCTGTAGTGGAGAATTACTCACGATGAGCACATCATAGACTCTGCTTCTAGGTATGACGGGGATCTGTCCCTCTGCCAAACCCAGAGCAATATCCTACAGAATCAAAGCTTCTGCAAATTCACAAGCCCGACACAGTACCAGAAAGCAAGGTGTGAGATGACATCCATGTGAAACGACGCAGAGTTAGTAAGCACAAGTAAGCCTGTGCTTACCACGATGACTGGGTAATCCACCTCTAGCTAGCATCACTGTCCTCGAGAAGTACATTTCCTTCTAAATGGTTCCTAGGGGGGGTGGTACTGCTGACCACTTAAACACTGCACTCTCCGAGTTCCCAGGCAGCATTTCAATTGCCTTTAGACATCTCCCCCTGGATGTCCTTCAGCTCTCTTAGCCTCAATCAGCTTGAAACAAACCCATCATTTTTTCCTCCAAAACAAAATCTCCTCTTCATTTCCTTGTTTCTATAAATGACTCTAACATTCTCCCAGTCAACCAGACTCCAAGTCTGGGACTGTTGTATCTGTAGTCTATTTTGTCCCTCAGTTCCTCCGTTAAGTCAATTTTTCCAAGTCATGTAGATCTTGGTTCCCTCCAATCATTTCCAAAGTTCTTCCTCCAACTTCTTTAATCAGCTACTGTTACTGACTTCTAAATGTCCCCATCCATGTCTCCATCCCATCCTTCAATTTAAGAGCATATGTAGTCTAAGGAATCAGAAAGCCTGGGTTAAAAGCCCAGCTAACACTTATCAACTCTATAAACTCGGGCAAATTATTTAATATTTCTAAACCTGCTTATCTATCTATAAACTGGAGACAATGCAGCCATACCATATGAGGATCTTTTGAACATTAAGTGAACTAAACATAAAGGTGTTTATTAGTACAGTGCCACAAATCTAGAAATTATGATCACAATGAATCAAGGGGTCAAATAATGACAGCTAACATCTTCCAACCTTGAGACTCGATCCAAATGTCTGCTACTCCACTGAACTTTCCTGTTTGTTCCCAAAGTAGAGAAATACTTTCCCCTTTGAAACATCAGGGCATTTTGGTGATAGCTTAAAATATATGTGCCATAGTCAACTGCATCTTGGCTTTATAAAATGAGTATCCTCTAGAACTCTTAGATCAAAGAACATGCTGTATCCAACTTCATATTCCACTAAAGCCGTGGTTCTCAACCTGTGGGCTGTGACCCCTTTGGGGGTCTGACGACCTTTTCACGGGAGTCACCCAATTCATAACACCAGCAAAATGACAGCTAAGAAGAAGCAACACAAATAATTTTTTTGGTCAGGGGTGAGGGAGGTCACCACAACATGAGTAACTGTATTAAAGGGTCTCGGCCTGAGGAAGGTTGAGAACCACTGCCCTTAAGTGTGTGACACTGGGCCTATGCATTCACTTATTCACGACTATTTATTAAAGCTCTACTGTGTGCCAGACACGTGGATAGAAGCTGCTCCAAAGTAACTAAGAAGCAAATAGTTATCAGAGAGGACCATGCAAGTGTTCTCCTGATGCATGGGTTTGGTAACAAAGAGGAGCTATTAGGCTCACACAATGACACCTGCAGCCCACCCTAACCACTGTATAAACACCGCCTCCTCCTGCCGCCTTTCAACAGCCACTAAGTCACATTCTATTTTATTATTTTGAGAAGCAGTCTATCATTTATTCCAAATTATTATGAGAATAAACAACATGTCAGTCTTACAATCAATCACCGTCCATCCAAGAATGTCAGAATGCACCGTTGACTATTTATCTCTTTCCTACAGCTGGAAAGGTTGTTTCTCCTCTGAACAACCCCTCTCCACACTCCCCCTAGAGCTCAGCGCACCTGTCTCCAAGGTGTAATTGCTAAACTGTGAGGGCCAGGGAGAAGCTCTCCCCCTCCGTGCACTTCCAGCTCCTCTCTGGCATCTATGAACCTCCCTGTGTCCTCTGGTCTTCTTCAAGATTACCATGACGCTTTGGTCACATAGGCTAAAGGTCCTTGTCTTACCTCATGAATACATAGGTCTGAGATGGATGTTTGACAGTATGCACGTCTACATCCTAGTCCTCCCATGTATAAATTACAACAGTATCGCGAATTCATAGTTACAAACATGCCTGCATTTTGCCAACTCTAATGACATGGGGTCGTCATGAATTGGAATTTGTGCTTTGTTTTTATGGAGAGAGAGAGAGCGAGAGATAGACAGAGAGAGAGAGAGAGAGAGAGAGAGAGAGCGCACGTGCGTGTGTGTGTGTTTAAAATCACATCCAAGTAATTCAGTTTGTAGTCTCATTTTACAGATGAGGCGACTGAGGTTCCAGATAACCTATAACTAGCTGAGCAGCAGCTTTGAACAGTGAAATGGTCCATTGACTCCTCCAAGCTACTCCAACTCAAGCTCAGCTGCCACTGTCTATGGCACGAGCCTCAGCCTCTTGAAAACACACACACACACACACACACCACCACCACCACCACCACCACCACCACCACCAGGTCCGTCATTGTCCGAGCTCTTATCCTCTCCCTTGTATCCAACACTCCCTCCCAGCTACCCATTGCCACCACCCGACAGCACTTACTTGTGCCTGAAAGCAGATACAAAGGAGCAATACTGGCAGCTGTACTTGTCCTCGCGGGTAAACATGGCCAGGGCCAGGTGGCTCCTCTCATGAGAACGCAGCCCCTGCATGGACATCAGGACTCTGTCACATTGACTACAATGGTATCCCCCCGGCCGGGTTTCATCCTCCAACATTCCATCAAGCAAACAGCGTTCACCATCCACCCGGTTCACCAGGGTGCTATCGGCGTCTTTGGCTGCTTCCAGTCCATCCAGGAACAAATGGGAAGGGTCTTCAGCCTCCTGCTAAGAGAACCACACACACACACATGCCCCAACAACAAAATAAATAGCCACTGGCGCTGCCCAAGCTCTCATCCTCTCCCGTTCCATTCTCCCAAACTCATCCGTATTTCCTGTCCAAGTTTCCTCACTGCCTCTCTGGCTCCACCTGGAGGAAGGGCAAATTTGTTCACCGGTCTTCACGAGTTGAAGGGGTTTTAGAGCAATATAGCAGGACAAAGTTCACAATTATCTGGGAAATGGGAGTGAGGGGCTTCTCTCCTATGAGGATGGGTCACTCGCTTATTCTCACCGTAAACATACCGTCCAAATGGCATTAAACTGCCATGAAGTTAGGCTAAGGTTATGGCTCGGAGAAGAGGAAGGAAGGAAAGGAGGGAGGAATGAGGGGAGGGAGGGAGGGAAGGAGGGAGAAAGCAGGGTTAGTGGCACCATTTGGGAGAACTGAGCCAACATCTGAAATGAAATAAAGCCAAAGATCTGTCCCCACTCTCATGCCACCCCCTATTCAGTGATCCATTACTCCTAGGTGTTTGATCAATCTGAAATTTCCAGGAGTAGCTTGATTTTGAGTCACCCGGTTTTCTAGGTGGCCCTTTGCACAACCACCTCACAGGTCAATCCCTCTGTCCCTCCCTAGAGGGATTCCGGTACACCAGCCACCGTGCGCGTAGGAGAGCTGTCCGCTGCTGTCCCCCGGGTGCTGGTGCTCAGCAGACAGGCTACCGTCTTTCAAGAGGAAAAGGAGACGCTTTCTCTCGACACCAACAGAAAGTCAGAGCAAGAAGGGCAGATGACACAAATACCGTCTTGTATCCGGAGGGGAAGTACGAAGCCCTGATCTAACTTCTGAGCTCACAACACGGTGAGTGCTTAGCAACCTCGGGAAGCCAGAAATGGAAACACGGACTTTTAGGTGTTCACCTAGAGGTCAGAGAGGAGAGGGGAAGCCCTTATCAGGACCAGACGGGGAGAGGGGTCGGAGGAGACAAACCAGGTCAACGGATTCTCAGGGTTGCCTGAGAGGCTCTGAGCTTTTGACTGAACATCTCTGGTACTCCCCAGAGGCCATCGAGTGCCAGGAAATTGTGGTCCCTGGGCTGGCCCGTGATGAGAAGGAAAGACAGCTCCTGTTGGGCAGGCTATGCCCCCCCCCGTGGATGGGGACTGGAGGAAGGTAGGCAGGGGGAGGAAGGAGAGGAGGCGACCACAGGAACAGAACCCACTTGATTGCTCTCAAGGGCTCGGCCAACCAACTTGAGCTCCAGCACACACCCAATGGCATGACACGCAGAATACACGGGCCGCCGGCAGCCTCCTGCCCCGAGAGGAAGGCCCAAGACCTTCGGTCTCCAAACTATCCTCGAGGGTGGGGCCCAGATCGCAAAGCCCCCTTCCCCCGATCGGGGAGCTGCGAAGGTCCGACCTGCAAAGAAATCAGAACAAGCCAAGCCAAGCATCGCTCGGGGACGCCTGCGTGCTGCGGGGGCCTCTCCTGCGCGGCCGGGAGCGGCTGGGTGCGGGGGGAGGAGCCGGCATCGCTGGCCCGGCCCTGGGCGGTTCTCACCTTCACGGCGGCCGAGACGGCCGGGACGCTGCCGTACTGGACGTGCTTGCGGAGGTGGTTGCAGATGGCTCGCAGCGTCGGGTGCACTTCCACACAGAATTTACACTTGTAGCCCACCACTTTCCTCTCCTTCATCTTTGGCACCTCTTCTAAGTGACCAAAAGGCTGGTAAAATACAGTGGTAGCCATCAGTACTCCGGGCCCTCCCTCACAGCCGGCATTCATTCTCGTCACTGACTAGCACCCGTTCGGGCAGGGCATGGTCATGGATCAAGCAAGATTAGCGGGTTAAACCGGGGGAAGCCCGAGGTCCTTGCACACGTGGCTTTCGCGGGCCAGTCTCTGGAACCCACACATCGTGCCACCTTCGGGAGCTGAGGAGAGGGCACTGCAGCCGGCTCTTCTTCGTGGCCCCCTGGTTTCCCAACCAGCTTCACCCGCGCGGGCGGCACGTTGCAGGGCTACACCAGTATCGACCTTCTCGCAAACACACAAACACATCTATACACATAGCTAGTCCTGGCGGTGTTAGGTTCGCGTGGCACACACTGGAGACCGAGACAAGGCGGAGCAGGGTCACTGACACCAAGAGGCGGCCCGCTCCCGCCTGATGGAAGCAAGCAAGCGTTGTCCTGTCACTAGGCTTCAGATAAGGCTACTTGGCAGAGAGACATACACAGAAACCACCCGGACCTCCCCTGGGGAGTCTTGGGAGGAGTCAGCGGGAGGGAGGAAGTGAATGGGGGGGCCGTGGAGCGGGGTGAGCATAGGACGGGTGGGGAGAATCAAGCTCGAAATGCTTAATTGACTTATTGAGCTCTCTGGCCAGCTAAGTCGCTAGGAAGCTTGCAGCAGTTTGGCTGGCAACGAAGAAGTGCATGTGGGCACCAGTGAAGAGAGGCCTCCTGGGGGAAGGGAAATCAAAACATAGCCTTACCCTCTCTTGTTTGAAATCTGCAAAAGCACCATCTGCATATTTCTGCTTGCTCAAAAGCTGTTTCCTCCTCTCCTGACGTTTGGCACGCTTCTGGAATTCCTCATTGTGCACGTTCAAGTGGGAGGTCAGCTCGGCGGTGCTCTGCAGGGTGCTATCGCAGTGCTTGCACTGGTAGCTGGGGCTCTGCGGGCCGCCGCCACCCAGGATGACGAAGTCCCTCTTGAGGTCCCGGCTGTGGTGGTCGGTGTAATGCATGCACAGCAGTTCCGCCGTGCTGAACCAGAGCTTGAAGCACTTGATGCAGCGAAACGGCAGCCACTCCATCTCCTGGGCGTCGCCGCCGTCCACCTCAGCCCTCTCAAAGCTGCCTCGCTCCTCTTCGTCCAGCAGGGCCGGCTTCTCGTGCTCGTCGGCGTAGACAGCGGTGAAGTAGCTCCCCAGCTTGCTGGCGTGCTGCTTCTTGGGGAACACCCCCGGGTGCCGCTTCATGTAGTGGGACACGATGCCCTTCTTGCTGAACGACTGGAAGGAGCACAGGGAGCACTTCTTCTTCTCCAAGGCCCGCCGGAGTTCCTCGCTCAGCTGCGGGGAGTCGTCCTTGGGCGGGGAGGGGATGATCACCTTGTTGGGCTTGTCGCTGATGGTCCTGGAGGCTGCCAGGCAGTGGGTGTAGTAGGCGTCGATGTCGTGGCGCTTCTGGTAGTGGGCCGCCAGCCCTTTGCGGATGGGGTTGGTGTAGGCACACAGGGCGCACTTGAAGAGGTTGTTCTTGCCCTCTGGCTGGGCTCGGACGTTGTTGTGCTTGATGCGGTAGTGCCTGGCAATGCCCTTCCTCGTGGAGCAGAAGTATTTGCAGAGCTGGCACCGGAACACAGTGTGCGAGACCAGGTGCGAGGTAGAGAAGTGAGACGTGGACTCGGGGTCCTCCCCCCCCTCCTCCTCGGTCACGGAGACTTGGGAGGGGCTCACTTCCGTGGCCATCTCCGGCTCCAGAGACAAAGGCAGCTTCGGGGGCGACTGGCAAAAGACGTCAAATTCAGGCTGGTTGTGGTACTTCTCGTAGTGGATTTTGAGTTTCTCCAGCGTGCCATGGGTGTACGGGCAGAGTTTGCAGCGGTAGGCCCCGTACCCTTGCTTGAAAATCCTGCTCGTCTCCTCCACATCATTCTGGGACAGGTCCGCAGACTGCTCCACGTCGTGCACGAAGTCCTCGGCGGTCACCTTGATGGACGGGTGTCGCTTCTGGTAGTGGGTCAGGACGCCGTGAATGCGGGTGTTGATGTAGGGGCAGTGCCGGCACTTGTAGACGGCGCCGGGGTTGATGTCGATGTCCTGGGCGAAGTCGGCCGCCTTCACTTTCATGCCGGGGTGCTTCTTCCCGTAATGGGTGAGCAGGCCGTGCAAGTTGTTGTACTCAGACTGGCAGACCGTGCACTGGTAGGGGGTGGAGGAGATGGCGGGGTTGACAGACGTCAGCTGGATGCTTTTCTCGGGGGAGAGTCGCGCATCCTCGGGGCATTCGGCCTCCATCTCCGGGAGCGGGGTGGGCATACTGTTCTCACAATTCAAGGGGCCCCCCAACTCTTCGGGCGGGGGCATGGGATGCTCCATTACGTCATTTTCCTTGATGATATCCAGCAGCACCGACTCGTCCCCATTCATGGCCCAGGGGTGGAATGCTTGGTAGTGATTGGTGATGTCCCAGATGGAGGCGGCCTCAAACACACAGTCCCTGCATCTATACGTTTTGGCTTCCACTGGCATTACTAGGGAGGGAGGGGACGGGTCTGGCCCGGCCCAGAGTTTGGTAGCCATGTAAGTATAGTCAACGTAATGCTCGGGGTGCCTCCTTTGGTAATGCAGGAGCAAACCACTGGGCTCCGTGTGGGAATAGATGCACCACTCGCAGTGGTAGCCGGCTTCTATCAAACCATCTAGAAAAGCCCATCGCATGATGGACGTGACCGTGGCCTTCAGGGAAGGGTGGTCTTTCTTGATATGCTTCCTCAGTGCATAGAAATAGGGAGAGGTATAGGAGCACTGCCTACATTTGAGTGCTCGGAGTTTAGCTTTGTCCCGCTCGACATTAGACGAGGGGATCAGCATGCAGCTGGCCGACTTCTGGTTCCTGTCGCAGAGGCTCCGGATGGTGGCTGTGTGCTGCCGGATGACGTCTGCATTGGCCTTGAAGTCTCGGTGCTTCTTCTGGTAGTGAATGAGCACGCCTTTGACCGTCCGGTTCCCATAATCACAGTGCTGGCAAAAGAACATCTCCGTCTCCACGGGAGGGACATCTCTCTCGGAGCTGCTGCGGTTCAGCTGTTGCATGGGGGCGGGTGGCCGGGGGGAGCCTTGGGGCCCCTCGGCCCCTCTCATCATGGCGGCTGTGGGAGGAGCCTGCCTGATATATTTGGCAGTAACCTTTATTTCTGGGTGTCTTTTCTGGTAGTGGACAAGCACTCCCACTACTGACCGATTGCTGTAGGAACAGTGCTTGCAGTAGTAAAGCTCGGTACTGAGGTCTGGTGGCGGGGGTGGTGGGGGGGGTGGGGAACCCATGTTGGACATTTTGGGAGACATTGGAGCACCCACCTCAAATGACAATTGAGAAAGGGCAGATCCCCTGTCCACAGACACCATTCGCATGGTTTTCTGGATCCTAAAGTAGGAGGCCTTTTCTTCTGGATGTTTCTTCTGATAATGAACCAAGACAGAGTGCATGTTGGGGCTCGCAAAGGAGCAAACGTCACAGTCATAGACCACAACGGTGTTAACCGACGGGTCTTTCTGATTCTCACATTCTGGAGGAAACGTCTTTGAAGGAGTGTTTTTGTTAAACGCAGACATGCCGCTGCCGCCGCCACGAGCCACCGGCGTGGAAGTCACCATGCTCTTGGGGGCCGAATTCAGAATCTCTCGCAGGGTCTGGGACTCGGTGTTGAGCCCTTCCTGCTGCTCCACAACATAGCTGGAGAAGATCATCGCGTTGTTAATCTTCACCGTGGGATGCATTCTTTGGTAGTGGGGCATCAGGCTCCTCACATTCGGGCTCGTGTAGGAACAGAAGCGGCACCTGTAGATCAGGTCCGAATGATCAAAGTTGAGTACATTCATGGCTTCTGGGTGGTGCTCGCCATAATGCTGCTGGAGATCTTCAAAGTTGGTGTAATCGATGTAGCATTCCAGGCACCTGTACACCGCACTGTGGTCGTTGGGGTCCAAGATGTACCTGAAGCTGAACTTAATGTACGGGTGCATCCGCTGGTAGTGGGTGCTGACGCTCCGGGCCGATTTGTTGTTAAAGTCACAGTGTTTGCAATAGTAGAGTCTTCCCGAGTCACCAAAGTCTGTGTTGTCGTTATTGTGCTCAGTTCCATAGATCGGAGCTTGGGTGTTCAGCAGAGCAGTAGTGGACACCTGGTGGTCTTTCATGTTGGCGGAGGAGCCGTAGTAATCCTCTTCGTCTTCGGAAAGGGTGAGTTCGATCTCGGCTCCATTGGTGGCGCTGTAATCGTGCGTGATGCTTCTGAAGCTGGGTTCCTTCTGGGGCTCACTGGCATCTCTCACCCAAATCTGCTGGGCGGAAAAGGAAGCGGGAACCTCCATGATCGGTTCTGGGGGCTCTTCTTCCCGGTCCAACTCAACCTCTATCTCCACTTCATGGTCTTCTTCTTCCTCCTCGTCATCCTCCACATTGATCACGGCATCTTCCTGCTGCTTGGTCTGGTTAATTTTGCTCTGCAGGTTGCTGGCAATCTCGTCGATTCGGGTTCTCTTCTTCACGGGCGACAAATCCAGAGGAAAGTCGCTTGTGAGCTTCCTAGAGGACTTTGCTACAAAATTGTTCTTGGAGGACAACCCAAGAATTGAGGTCTGGCTTTTCTTCACAGTGTTGCTGGAAGAGGGGTGGCTCTCGCTGTCACTTTCCAAGGGGAGGCTTGATGAGGGCTGCCCCTCGAATTTTGGCAAGTTGTCACAGAACGAGTGTTTGTGCTGCTGATGGACGCGTAGCCCTTTCAGAGTCATGGTGGAGTAATTACACATGGTGCATTTGTAAGGGTGCAGCGGTGGGCCTGGCGTGGGTGGCTGCGGCTGCTGGGTCGGGGGCGGCTGGGGTTGCGGCTGGGGTGGCAGCTGATGGGGTGGCTGGAGCTGTGGCGGCTGGGGCTGTGGCGGCGGCTGGGGCTGCGGCGGCGGTGGTGGCGGCGGTGGTGGCGGTGGCGGCGGCTGCTGCGGTGGCTGCTGCTGCTGCAAGGGGTCCAACATGACCCCCGACTTTCGACCATTCATGCTGGGGCTCTCGTAAGACACCAGCCCTTCATTCAAGGAGGAAGCAAGGCTTTCGCTCTGGGAATTCACAGCCTCCCAATCGGATGCTGTACCCGTGTGACACTGTTTGTGAGCCCCAAGTTTTAACGAGCTCTTGCAAGTAAACGGACACTCATCACATTTGTAGACCGCGATCTTTCCAGACAGGTGGATGTTTTCAATGTGACGAGAGATGCTTCGCCGATGCATGGTGAGGAAAGGGCAGAAGGGACACTGGAACCTATTCATGAACCTTCTAAACGGTATCCCTTTGGTCTCCAACAATTTGTTGCCATCTGAGCCCATCAGCTGCTCCGCAGACATACCCGATGCCTGGTGATCCATAGAGTTCAAGCCATTCTCGCTGTCTATTTCATTTAAATCTTCATCTGAACTAGAGTCATTTAGCATGCTGTTCGTTTCCAGGTCAGTAGAAGAATTTGTCATGTCGGACATTCCATAACGGGGTCTTTCGGCCAGGTTCACGAGGCCAGAATTGTGAGGTGACTTCGGCTTCATTTGAGGATAAGACATGGGAGAAAACTTGGAAGCGGAAGAGGAATTGGGTCTCATGATGGAGTTTCCCATGGAGCTCCGGAAGTTGGAGACATTCGTGTTCGGGATCTCCCGGCTTGCAGAATTCACAGACAGGTAGGTGGAGTTGGAGGGGGGGCTGGGAGCACTCCTGTTCTGCACCTCTGGTAGATTCGGCCCCTCTGGCTGCTGCCGGAGACTAGACAGGATCTTGACCATGCTGCGGTGCTTTTTCATCATGTGGTCACACCAGCGTTCCCGGCGTGGCGTCTGGTAGCTGCACCACTCACAGCAGAAGTTGCCTCGAGACTTGGTCAAAGGCTTCACCATGGACTCCAAGATGCTGCGCTCCACGACCTCGGCAGGGAGTTCCTTGCAGGGGTCCTGCAGGGACATGGACGGAACCACGGGGTCAGGCAGCGGGGCAGGCTCAGGTGGTGGAGCAGTGGACTCCTTCAGGTTGTTCTTGTGGTACATCTTCTGATGCTTAATGATCCTTGCCCTCCTTGGTGACTTGTACGTGCAAAACTGGCAAGAGAAGACCTTTCCAAAGCCCTCGTGCATCATGATGTTATAATTTAAGGATCCCGGAACAGGAGGCGTCCCTTCACTGCCTTCGGCCTGTGCGCCATGGACCTTCCTTGTGTGTTCGATGAGGAGGTTTTTTGACCTGAAGTAGCGTACGCAGAACTTGCACTGGAAAAACTTGCTTGTGGGTTTGGGGTTGGGGGCAAGATGCTGACCATAATATCCTGCACTGTGGCCATAGTAACTCCCGGTACCCAATGCGGCTGCATTTTGACCTGAAGGAAGAGTAAAAAGAAAGCAGGAAGAGAAAACTTAGCAAGCAAATAAACACGAAGAAACGCTAGCATACAACTCAGTTCCATTTCGCTTTGTCGTCATTCTTAAGCATCCCACTCAAAAAAAAAAAAAAAAAAGGCAAAGTCTGGGGGTGCGGTCTTCAGGAGTATTTCAGAGCATGAACAAACGTGCCTGGGTTGCCCCCTTTCATGGATGGAGATACACGGTATGGGTTTAGATACAACACTCCTCGGCTCCAAAAATGAGCCAAGAGGCTGGAGAAACACAGTTCCGCGAGCTTTTTTTATGTTCATTCTAGAGCTAGTCAACATTCTGCCTTGTTCCAGAAAAACCTAGAGACAGAGAAAGCTGAGGGCATCATCACCTAAGACACCAGAGGAGCAGCAGCACACCCGAACCACCAAAAATGGCTCGGGGGGGGCAAGAGTCTGTAGAAGTCAGGTGTGCCAAGAACCACGGCTCCAGGTTAACCATACACGAGAGCAATTAAAATCTGCGAAATATGCTGAGTTTTGGAGACCCATACCTGATAAATCCTCTGCAATTGCAAATTCATCCTTAATAGATGAAAACTCCACCTCTGTCTGGTTACCGGCATTCATGGACCCCGATCGGGGCTCGTTGGCCTCATCCTCGGCCACATCCGTGGGCTGCAGAAAGGCCGTGTGGACATCCTGAATGTGCGCCTTCAGATCTTCATACGATGGGGCTCTGAAGTCACAGCCATCACACTGGAGCACCTCCATGGTGTAGGTCTACCCTCTCACATTAGGAACCTGTGGCAGAAGTCAGAAGAAATCATCTTCAAGGACGGAACCAGAGACGCTCCAAGCTAGTGGAACACAAATCCAGCAGCGAGGAGGGCAAGGGGTGGAGTTCAAAGAAGGAGCAACTGGCACAAGGGCCATGAAGAGGCAGTCAAACATAATAAAACTGATGTCCTGGACTTCCTAACTTCAAAGAAGGGGGAGAGAAAATAAGATTAAAAAAATGATTTTTCCTGGGTTTGATAAATGTTCTCTTCAAATGTCCCTTGTCGAGGAATTCCTGGGGCCTGTCAGAGTTAGAGTACTAGGGTTAGGATTTCTTGGTAGGTTGACCTTGTCTTTGGGCTCAGAAGTAAGAAAGGCGGATGTCCACCCAGGAGTGCAGGGGTAGGGCACTATCCAATCGTCATGAGTTGTCTTAAGATCATTACAATGCTGCATGATCACCATATAATAAAATAGCACTGGATCTCAGAAGAAACATCTGTATTGTTATTATCTTGATATCTTAGTTGATTGTTATTAGGGTATACCTTTTTCCTTCCCCTATTTAAGTCCTTCTCGCTCTCTTTCATGAGCTAAATGGTTATTTACCCTTTTACTACCTGCCACTTTCAACCTCACAGCTTCTCCGATCCAATTTCATCACAAAATAGTTCTCATCCAATTCTCCTGCAACCATCTTTAGGTGACAATCGTGCTGCACCTTAACGCCTCGATTTACAAGGCACCAGAGTCATACCATTTTGAAGCAGGGCTTCATGACTTTATCTGGCCCCTTCACTCCTTTATAGAGGTCTGGTACATACTGGGTGGCCCTGGTGTGGAAAAAAGCAAAGCTTGTCCGTGTCCCTTCCGTCTGCTGTTGACAGGGCCACTGGAATATTTGAGAAGCAGCACACTCAACTCTGGGGAGGGAGTTGCCACTAAGGAGAGGTGTCTTTCTTCCCACGTTCATCAATAGCCCCAGTGGAGACACACAGAGATTACCTTAATGAGTTTCTTCATCAAGCTCACCACAAAGTCACTCTAATGAGTCATTGCAATCTAGAACCAGATGTCTAAGAAGTACAGCTGTAGCCAGGCCTGTTTTACGATACAACTGTCTTCTGCTCTATTGTACAAGATATAGTACTGCTGCGGGAGGAGCAAAGGTCGCGAGGAGTGTGTCAAGGCAGTCAAAGTGGCCCTCGCCTGAGGATCGTCTGGGAAAGACTATTCCCCGGGCCCCTGCTAACATGACTCCTGGCCAGTCCAGCTCCGGACAGCAGCACTGGCTGGCTGGCTGGCTGGCTGGCAGCGTGAGACTCTGGCATTCACCTCCTCTTCTTTCTCCCAGCCATCTCTCCGTCTGCCATCCCCATCAAGGGTCCCTCCAGCTCGAGGAGTCTTCCTCTTGCAGAGACGTGGGCTTTTATGTCAAAGCAGTGACCCAAAGTGTGGGGACGAGGTTGCTATCAGCTCTGGATCGAGTTACAGCCCTCCCTGAGCCCCACCCCCTGCTCCTTCCGCACAGTCCATTAGACCCGAGAACAAATTTTTCCATGGTGCAGACGACTCCTGCATTTAGAACACTTTAGAGGGGGGAACAAAAGCAGATCCTCCAGTGTGCCCTCCCCAACCCCCCAGCTTAGTCCTTTCATCTCAGCCAAACCAGCCCTGGCTCCACTGAATGTGTTTATCACACTTTCAAGAGATAGGCGCTCCCGTGTCCCTGAACCTGTAAGACACACTAAGCTGCCCTGGTCCTCTGAGCTTCAGGAGCAGCCATTTTAGCTCAGAGCTTCTCCTCCGTGCACAACATGGCCTCTCTTGGAGTCTGCTGGGCTGACAATCAGAAACGAATGGGCGAGGAGCAGCCTGGGCTCCTCCTAGGCTCTTCCCTTTCCCAACAAAGAAGGAACTGTTTTCCCTGCTTTCCGAAAAGCAGCACCTTTCTCCTCCTCAAATGTCATTCACCAAGATCTCGCTGGGTTCCTTTATGCCATGATTGATAGGCTCGTTTGCTCGTCCCAGCCAAGCCCTGGTTACAGCAAGGCTGCCCTGGGCCAGACCCTGATCTACAACAGCATCTGGGGGTGGGGTAGGGGCACCTCCAGAATGCTTTGACTTCTTGGGAGTCGTCCTTCCACACAGAAGACATACCATCCGACTCTGCTTGCCAGATTCCAAAGTCTAATGACCTTTGTTAATCACCAGCCAGTCTGTCTGCATCAGCAGACCCTGCCAACAGACACACCCTTCAACACAAAGGCGGTAGCTATTCCTTTTAGAAGAGGTTCTCTGAAAGCTCCATTGTGTACCCACGAGGAAAACAAAATCTCTTCCCTTCAAAACTTCAATCCTTTAGAAATAACGCAACAAAAGGCTTTCTGCTGTGTGTCTTTTGGAAAGTTTGAGCCTGGTTTGCACAACACCCAACAAAAAATGACAGTTCTGCCCCAGAAAAGCAGGGCATCTTCAGCACGAAATCACCCCCCCCCCCCCGCCCCCCAGAGGAAACCCATCTCCACCGAGCAGTCCTCTAGCATCTCAGCAGCTTCTAAAGCCATTCTCGGGGAGGCGGGCTTCAGTGGAGGCAGACACAAACCAACAGCCTCCTCAGTCTGCTGCAGGAGATGAAAGGGTTATGAGATCAGGGAGGAAGGAGGGGAAGAAGAAGAAAAGCACCGATTTGGAAAAAGAGATGATGAAAGTGATTTCTTAATGGGTTCTAGCTTTAATGTTGTGGCCGTGTCTATCTCAAAACCTAGCTGGAGGCCTCCAAAGGGGCACATCTTCAGACAGTAGAGAAAATCAGCATCAGATCCATCTGGATGGCCTTCAATTTGACGTTTTTAATGAAGCCGAGATAAAGTTGTAGCTAACTTTGACAGACATCTTGCTTTGGTGTGCGCGTCTGCTACCAGATGAAGAACACAGAGACTGCCAGCATGGCCTATACAACCCAAGAAACGAAATCTGGATGTATTATGAGATGGGCCATGTGCACATGAGCAATAAGTGAGAGGGGGAGGGGAGGAAGGGAGAAAGGAAGAGCAGAGCCCAGAGCTAGACCTGAGGATGAGCGTGGAGGGACGAGCCACGAAGACCGTCCGTGAGAGGTAAGCTCTGCACATTAGACTCATCGGTCCAGAAAGAGCAGCAATCCTCAAGATTCTCAAACAGACAATGATCTGATACAAAATGATCATTTGAAAGCCTTGACCTCCCGTCATTTAGCTTCATTTAAAAATGCAATGAGAATCAGATTACCGCTATATATTTTTTTTCTTCCTTCCCAATCAGCAATATCAAAAGAAGAGGAAGTTTCTGAGGTAGCTAACAAGACCTGCTCTTTCAAGAGGTCACGAGATGAATCTACACATCAACCCTCCTCTCTTTGTCCCCAGTACGCCCTAGCTCCATGCCCCTCAAAATCAAATGGGTTTCAGCCAACAAGGCTCTCAATAGCATCCAATGTCCTCCAAGGGGGGATGCAGCTTAGTGCTGACATGAAAAATCTACCATCTAATGTGATTGATAGGTCTGCCCAACCCCAAATCCCTAGATCATTCTAATAATTCGTTATTCAGTACAGAACTGCCAGTTCTTGGTTTGGCTCCAATTGCAATTCTAGCTTGAGGATTTTTGAAATGCAGGGATCTTCAAGGAAACCCCAAATACAACTCTCCTCATGTGCTAAAGTCTTGAAGACACACGCAAAGACGAACCCAGGGATCTAGTTAAAGATCTGGAATAGATACTTGGGAAATGGGAAGAAGAAATTAGGGAGATGGACTGTTCTTTCTCAATCTTAAGAACCCCAGTTTTAATTTTTATCACTGGCCAAGACATACTCTGTGCTTAGAATTCCAGGATCCATTATGTCCCTGCTTCTTTCCTGTCCTGGTGACAAAAGGCAACCCAGTGTCATTGCACGGCCTTCCACTCACTGCTCAGATGTGACCAAAGGGAAGAGCGACCTTGATGACCCACAGCACGCCCCACATTCTGCGCCCATCGACCCTTGGCCAGCGGCTCCTAGCTCATTCAGGTCCCCTGGCTCCAAAGTGCCAATGTGGTCCTCAAGTCAAACTCCAACTGTATCCAGGAAGTGTCCAAACACACCTCTTGCCGGAACCCAACCCCTTCTCCCACTGAAGGGTTGCAGACCAGAAATAAAGCTGTGAACCACCACAGCCATGTGACTCAGCAGCACTAATTATAACCCTCAAAGCGTTGGAGAAATAGAACCAGGAACACCAGAAGGTGCTTTTGCTTCTGGCCACTCCAGAAACCTGGTTTCATTTCCAAGACTTGGAACTCCACAGCTTTCCTGAACCCTAATTCTAATTAAAACAAAACAAGCCTCCTGTGAGCACCTATGGTTAGTGCGTTTCTCACTTTTTCTTACGGATGGAAGACACAATTATTCAAGGACAGGTAATGGCATGCAAGAATGTAGAAATTATGTCAGCTGTGAAAGACACAGAATAATTCAAAAATCTAAAGATGATTCTACAAACCTATTCAGGTCATGAGAACAAAGAGTGGTGGGAAGTTAATATTTGTAATCGACGATGCCCCAAAACCATGGTGTGGGAAGATGGATAGGTAAGCATTTTAATCTTGAATAGGAAACAACAACAAAATCCAATTGTGAAACGTGGAGTTTGCCGCTGTTAGCAATAAGCAAATTTAATCATTTACTCTTGTCATAGCTAACGTGGAAGTTTTAATACTGTAAAAATCATTTAGAACATCTTTCCAAATAGTACTGAATTGGATTTGCAATGAACTTCACCCTTTTGGAACAGAAGCTATGGAATCAAGCCTATGGATGTAAAAAGAGTGTCCTCTCCCCGCAAAAAGTTAATTTTCTTTTTTATTAATTTGGAGTCAGACATAGACACATGTAGCCCAAATTTAACACCAGCTCTGTGAGGGTGGAATCTGTTTTTTTCTAAATATCACTGGTCTATGTACTCGTCCCATGTTATCATTCATAAAGAAACAAACCAACAAAGAGCTTCTGACAGCAAGCTACCTCTACCAATCCCACAATACTTGGTCATATTATAGATCCTTGGTCACCATGTGGAGTCTTCAAATGTCCTATCAAATGTTTATACTGTTTGCTACATGATCTAAGCAGTTCTGTGGGCTCTTGGCAAGTCACCACACTAATGAAAGGTTTAACATATCAGGGAGGATAAATAATTAAGGAATTCAGAAGGGAGACACAGCTGTTCTTCAAAACCAAATTTTCAGAAGAGAAAGGATTAATTTGCAGGCACATATGTAACCCCCCTCCCCAACCCCCCACTGTGAGACTGGATTTAAACAGGGGAAGAGAAATACCATGAGTTTTGCCAAGGCAAGTGGCCTCTGTTGTATGTGGCTGGCCGGGTCTATCAGTGGGACCTCGTAAGTGAAGAGAATGAATGAAAGAAGTAGACAATCTTCAGATTAGCCCACTCACTCTGGTGAAGGATGCCAGTTTATAGGTTCTCTTGTATTTCAGGTTTATTCTCCTTAATAAAGTTTTCATATAATAAAGGGCATGCTGGAGAAATTTCATCATAGATACCTTCAGGACCATTACCAAAATGAGATGAGCATCCAGGAATGCAATCCAAGTGACGGAACAATGTTAAATATGTAAATAAGAAGCAATTCTGGCTGAGTGACCTGTTAAGAAGGCAGGTAGTAAGTGTCTAATACAGCAAGAAATGGTACATACCTTCTGGAGGATTCATGCATTCCTTTGCAATGATATAAGCCTAATTGAGGCCAACAGACCAATAAAGAGCCTGCCAGCTCTCCTGTCCTTAGAAAAGGAAGCCTGTGATTTGAACAAGGAGATAAAAGAGGAACGAGAAGGGACAAGAAAGGGAGGAAGCAGGGTGGTATTTCAGTAGTTTCAGACCATTGTCTTTAAAGGGGGGACCTGCAGTTCACCAGATAAACCTATGTCTCTGGACTGCCTTGACACTTTTCCTTGAGATGTGGCTCGAAACATAACACAGGGAAACAAACCCAAGATTACTCCCCACACTAAGATTCTCAGAACATAACCATGGCAAATGAGATCCCAGCTCAACATCTTCTTATAAAGGATGCAGCTCTATTCTTGGTGTCAAATGAATAAATTAAGAGGCAAAAAAGGAGGAAGACATTTTTCTGAAATGTCATAAGTTCATCAGAAAGTTTCGTGGAAACTTTGCAGCCGGTCTTGCCCTAGAATTTAGTACAAGAGGTAACTGGCTCCTCTCCTTTAGAGCCAAACCTCACCCAAAATCATGGGTTTCCTTTAAAGGCTCTTCAGCATTCTGGCTGGGTTCCTAAACATGCTTTTCACACTACAAGAACTCTCATTACAAAAAATTGTAAAACTTAAGAGAAGTGGCAGATAGGCTGCTGGGTCTTTACTATAGAATGGATTGAGATGTGCAGTATGCAGAAGCAGCAATAAAAGTCATGTTGCACATCATGAAAGGCCAGAATGTGCAGAGCCCCTGCCTGCCCTGGATTTCCTTCCCAGCCTGGTCTCACAGGCCTTGAACCTGGCTTCAGGGCCCTATCTGCTCCTAGAATATACGGCCAAGCTAACCACATAAAAAAAAAAAAATCAAAATTCGCCAGTTTTCAATGAATGAACCCAGAAAACAATTGCATTGCTCTCCATCACCATTCAAAGAATAAAAAGGAAAAACAAACACACAAGCACATTTCTGGCCTGTACTACATTAACCAGTCTAAGAAAGTTGTCACCTCTGGATTTCTTGCATTTGGGAAGAAGTTCACCAACCTGCTTGCTATTTTATGCTCACCTTCTGCTCAGAAAATTCTGACACATCACTTTTTTTGAGATGAGAATTGATCTGAGTCTGCTTGGATTAGTGGCACACCTGGTTCTGAGACAAGGGACAATGGTTCCAGTCAAAATTCTTAAATCTGAGAAAGCTGATAACCTAAGCCTGGCACCTGGCATTGCACTTGCTCTCTCTCTCTCTCTCTCTCTCTCTCTCTCTCTCTCTCTCTCTCCCTACTCCTTTCTCCAAACCACCATTCTTTATCTAATTACTCCTCAGAATGGAAGCTCCAATCAAACTGCTTCCTGAAAAAGCAACAGATGGCTGGAGCTCATTGTGATCATGAACACTTTAAAGTCTTCTGACCCAAGGAGATAGTGATAACTGATCTCTTTGGCTTCAACCGATGACCAAATCTCCTCATAAATTGACCAATTGGCCCATAAAATGTACTAGTTCTTCCTTAGCATCCCCTTCAACAAATTAACAGAACCTCAGAGGAGAGAGAAAGAGCTCTTAAATTTACGCACGGGACTGGCAGGTACCCAAGTCTTAGGGAGTATTTTGAAATGGTAGTCAAAGATTGGGCTTCCCCTGAACCCCCAACTTATTGTCAGCAAGTCAGTCTATTCCTAAAAATTGCCGTACCCAAGAACTTCCAAAGCAGAAATCTTAGACACATGTATGTCAATACAACAGAATTCATCACCATGTGATAAAGACTAGAATGTTCTGATACAGTAAGTACTTGGACAAGCCCTACAGTCCATAAATCCTTAATGGTAAATTCCAGGTTTACCCAACAAACTAAGATTTTTTTTTCCAGCTTATTTACCATTCGGCTGTTATAAAAAATAATGACAAGGACAGGAAAAAAAAAGACTATCTAGCCAACAAAAGAAATTTGCTCCCAGCTCACTAAAACCAAAGTGACAACAGCTTTGAAGACGCTGCCCAGCATCTTCCCCATGGGCAAATATTCTGAGGTCCTTTCTTTAATCATTTTGCCAAATGAAGACATTAGATCATGACGCTCAACATTTTTGTACAAAGGACCTGTTTTATGAAATTTCTTTCTCAGAGCGTGAACGATCTTCCTCCCCTAATTGAATTCCTTCTCTTACTTTTTATAATTACTCAGAGTCATACAAGTGCCAATTTCATGCAACCGGCTTCTCATCATACATACAAGTCATGGCCCCAAAGTTCTAGGCTACAAGAGCTTTTCTTCTGAGCAACTCCATGGGCTGTCATCCATCCCTCTCCCACCATGAAATCAAACCCCACTGACAAGTAACTCACCTCTGGAACTGTCTGAGAACAAATTTACGTTCTTTAAAGCTACCTACTTCGTGGTATGTTTAATGTGATGGCCTTTACAAATGCCTCAAGGGGTCCTGGCTGGGCTGTCCCGGCACTCGAAGGTCTGCCCGTGCTCTCCCAGCTCAGAGGATTTATAATTCTCTATCATGTGCTTTTCTGACTTGGGTATGTTACCAAAATTCTTTCAAGGAAACCCCATGGCGAAGACAATGCGGTCTTTGGGTCGTCTTTCTTTAGTGGCCTATACTGGGGATATTGTGGGCTTTGTGAGTTAAGAGACAGTGTCACTAAAAATGGTTACCTTTCTACAAATAACATGTAGCCTGCTAAAGTTTCTGTGAAAAACATGACACATATTTTCTCCTTTCTAATATGTGAGATGATCTTAGTGAGGAGGCCTCCCACCCCCCACCCCACTGCTCTAAGTGACTCTTCCAAAGACAAGATATGTGTTGATTTTCTATCCCCCGGGCCTAGCACAGGTCTGGCCTGGGTGAGCTATGTGGAATGGGGCCTCTGCATGCCAGCGATTCTGGAGAAGATCAATCTACGTACCAGATACAAACTAAATGTTTAGGAAACTAAAAATTCTATCACACTTCCAAGGCTAGGGAAAAAACAAAACCAAGCAAACTTAGATCTACTTAACATTTCTTCCTCCCCAAGCTCTAAAACCATGAAGCCGCAGCATTTCGCTAACTACTAGGGATTCCAATTGCCCACTGAGCCTTGACCTTTCAGTCATCCGTCAGCTTTCTTTTTCTCACCACCAGGGGCGAGGTGGCTGTGACTGTTTTGTATACCGACTCTTATTTACTGACCCTCTTGCTAGCCAGCTTTTCATAGTTCATGGTAAAGATTCTACTATTTGTCTATTTCGAACACTACCCATGTGTATCTGGCGGAGGTGTGAAAGTGAGAAAAACAATGACTGTGATGGTTATAAGGTTCTAAGTCAACCTGCCTGGGTCATACATTCCCATGGCTTGGCAGTTATTTAATTATGTCATCTGGCAGTTAGGTAATGAGGCAGTCATCGTCCACTCTATGATCTGATGTGGTACTCCTCCATGTTTACACGATTTTTACATAAGGACCGGTCTCTAGAAGCTGACCACATCACAACACGTGAACAACAGGTGCACTGATAACACTGTGTAATCTAGCTCACACTGGCGTGACCCCTGAGGCTGTTATCAACCGTAACTGCACTGGAGACCAATCGGTTCCTTTTTCTTCATAAGGCTTAGTTGTCCTATTTGTGAAGCAGCGCAGAAATGCTGAGCAACCATTCTGCTTTATCACTCAAAAGAGTGAAAGGGTGTAATTATTTTCAGTGAAAAGAGTTAGACAGAGGAGTTGCACTTAAAATGCCTAGTAGAAGGGTGATGTTAGTGATGATAAAGTCTAACTTGGGCTATTAACTTTATTTTTCAGATCGTGAAAGTGAAGTCCCAAGGAAAGTTACCTGCCCAAGACTTCTGGAACTCTGAACTACAGAGGAAATGCATATTCCATTAATTTGTGAAAAGAATACCAACTCTAAACATACTCTGTAACTGTGACCCTGTTTATCAACTATTCACATTTGGTCTCGTCATGTACACCATGCATTTGTCTTCTCAGGGTGTCTTTTCTCGCTGGGGAGGCTGATTCCATATTCTAGTCTCCTCTAGCCTGCATCCACACGGAGTGAAGAGAATCACCGAAAGGGGACACAACTCTGTCTGCGGTTTGACTGTTCAAAGAACTTCTTAGGAATGCAAGCAGTGTATTCATACTTTGGAAACACATTTGGAGACAAAAAGTTGCTGACAAAGGAATACACAGAAGAACAAGGCCTATAACACTGAATTATCTTTCTTCAGAATCCAAACTCATGGATTCTGAACAAGGTTATGTAGTAGCTGATGTCTGCCAAATCTACCCCACGAGAAACATCTCCTTGTTTCTTATGGAAACTGCACTGCCAACAAAGTCACTGAAGAGTCTGGCTGAATGCGCCTTAGGGGTATCTGGAAATATCAGGGTCAGTTCATTTAAAACTAAAAGAAGAGCAGTCAAGTCCCACGAAAGCTTGGCAAGGAAGTCAGTGTCCTTGTGGCACACGGAGCGAGTGACTCAGACCAACAATTCCAGAACACTGTTGATACTGGATTTCAAATCTGGAAACCAACTGCAACTTGGAAGGCTTTTCCACAATTGCTCATATATTTAGCTATCATTATTCCTTTGGTATACGTGCTGTCTTTACAAAAGTTCACACTATAAGAGAGCTATGGAATAATCTTTAACTATTTAAATACCCACAAGAAGTACTTTTTATAAAAGGGTCTCTGTACATGGGGTCATATCATTGCGAAGAGGGTGGTTCATTAATGAAGATATTGACTTCTCTATGGCTGCGCACATTTTTCTCCATGTTCTTTAATCTACATGTTGAAGGTTCTGCCTGTTCCTCGTGCTTTGGGGCTGTCTACTCTCCTAAGAGTGACAATCTCAGAAACCCACAGGGGCACTTCTACCTGTCTAAGAGGGTCTCTGTAAATTAGCATCACCTCCATGGCAGGGAGTTTGTTTTTTCAGGACAATGGTCCTCAAAGTATGATCTCCAGAAATAGCAGCGATTGGCATCATGTTGCAAAGACAAACTATAGATTCCACCCCAGACCCGAAAGCTCAGAAATCTCGGGGGCGGGACCTAAAAATATCAGTTTTTAGTTTTACAAGCTCTCCAGGTGTTTCTGAAATTGGTTTCATTTTCAGATGAGAGCTAACCTTTTCTTTCTTGTATTTTTCCTTTGCATTTGACACCGTTCCGAAGACCACCTCCTATATACTGGAAACTCTACTTGAGTGAATGCATACAGTATTTAAGCAGTCTCTCAAAACTCAAGCCACACTCACGGCCAGAATCAATCAATTCCAACTGATAGGGTAACCACTACATCACCAGGACACTGTCTAGGAGAATCAAGGAGAAGACAAATATATGCAGGTATTTAGCAATTGATGGGAAAAATATGAAGTTGGATAGCCAAACATCAGAAGCTAATGAGAGTACACCCAGAAACAGCAATTTCTGCCCTTGAAAGAGTGAATAATGAGGTCAAAGCAATGCTGATAATGATACTAATCTCCCTCAAAACATTCAGAACAGTTTATGGCACAATGTCCTTGCAATTTCATAATGTCCTGGGACATAGCAGGCAGTCCCCAAAGGAAAGAATATTCTATCTAGAAAATACTGAAAGTCTTCAAAAGTCCAGATTCTTCTGTGACAAAAAGCTTTCAAAATAAGCAAAACCTTACAAGAAAACATCTCCAAACGTGCACTGGTTGTCTGATAATTGCACAGCAGCTACATGGCAGACGGAAGCCTTCAGAAGAACCACAAAGAGGTACTTCAGAATTCCTCAAAAGGATATGCACTTTTTTTTAAGGATATGAACTTTAAGCCAACCAACGAAGTGACTTCCAAAAAGATAACAGACATCAGAATGAAAGAAGGGGGAGCTAGCAGTTAAATGAACTGATGACAAAAATAATATCATTGTAGAACTCATAAGCAGACTAGGCACATGAGGTGAAATTCCGAAGTCAAACACAAAGTTTGGCTGAGCCCCAGAGGCATAGTGGTTGAGTGCGGGACTGCAGCCCACGAGCTTGGTGGTTCAAATCCAGCGGCAGCTCTCCAGGAGCAAGGCTGGGCCTCCCACTCTCACCAGAGGGCAATGATCCCCCCCCCAAAAAAGGGGGGCAAAGTTTATGATGAAGAAAAGTCTTCAAAAAGCTGCACAAAGTGGAGTGGAAAGGAAAAGCAGACAAGCACAAGCAGAAAAGAGGACAAAACAATTTGGAAACAGAGACCAACCTTTGATCCAGTTCAAAGGTTTTCTGGAAGTAGACACTGTGCTTGGTAAGGTAGAGTGTCAACACACACGAGGAAGACCCTTCAGGAGATGGGTTGATGGAATGGCTGCAACAAGGGGCTCAAATCCAGCCAGGACTGTGAGGATGGATGGCATAGACCAAGTCAGCTTTGCCTTCTGTTGTACACAGGTTCTCAATGAGCCCGAAGCAAGTTGGCTGTTGTCAAACCAAACCAAACTTAAAAAGTTGCTCCCAAATCAAACCAAACCAGGGAAAAGTTGACATTATAGGAAAAGGTAATATATAATCATCAAAATTCAAACATTTAATTTAGTAAATCTATAGAGACAGTAACTGGATGGATAGTTTCTTGGAGTTTTGGCAGAGGCAGTTGGGAGACAACGGAAAACTCATAATAAAAGAGTATAAGAAAGAAAAAAATGTCCTAAAACAGATTGGAGAGATGAACATACAATTCTTTTTAATGTATAAGTGACCAAACTGTACGATATGAAAATTGTATGTCAATAAAATTAATTTTTTTTTAAATTCAGACAATTTAATCAAGTTTCAGATTTCATAGAAACAGAATGAATTCTTTGTGCATGTAGACATTCAATTTCAGGGGAGAAAGTGGCTAGTCTCTGACTTTTGTGCAGCACCATTTGACGGTCAAAAGCAAAAATGTTGTCTTGATAAAGAGCCTTGAGAAAGAATGAAGCCACATTCACTTTCCAAAAGAACATTTCAAGATCTATCCTGAAGTACACTTACACAGCTAGGTTAGTACCATCTGCTCCCAAGGAAGCTCAGCTAATACAATTATTATTCAAATTTATGCACCAACCACTAATGCCAAATATAACCAAAGTGAAGATTTTTTACCAGTCTCTGCAGTTTGAAATTGATCACATATGTAATCATGATGCGTTGATAACTACTGGCAATTAAAATTCAAAAGTTGAGAACCAAGAAAAGTATCAGTAGCTGGCAATTAAGGTCTCGGAGATAAACGGATGCAGAATTTTGAAAGACTAAGTATTTATTGACTAAAAACGCCTGTTTTCAACAATTTGAATTAGGTAACAACATACCCATGGATCTCCCCAAATGGAATACACAAAATCAAATGAACTTTATCTATGGAAAGAGATAATGGAGCAAACCACCAGGAGCTCATAAGCAAGTCCAAGTAAAAGTTTAATTTGGAGATCATCTCCAGAACCGGTTTGAAGGATTGAACACTCATAACGTAAAGCAAGACAAGTGGTGCAGTGACATGAAGGAAACGAGGTCGCTAGTAAGGATAAGGTAAAAGAAGAGGTCAACACAAGATTTAAAAGAGGGGCTCCAAGGAGGCAAACTAAAACATTACAATGAAATGTGCAAAGACCTGGAATTCGGAAACCAAAAGGGAAGAACATGCTGAGCATTTTCCCAAGCTGAAAACCAAAACCAAACAAACAAACAGATAAGCAGACGCACTGCCCTGAGTGGAGGACAATTCATAATGCCCGATACAACAGGGTAGAGCTGCCCCTGTGAGTTTCCACGGTGGTTTCTTTATGGGAGTAGAAAACCCCATCTTTCTCCAGTTGAAAGAACTGGGGGTAGGGGGGTGCACAGAAATGAAGTCACAATTGCAACATTGAGGAAGTCTATGAATAAAATATTGATGACACAGGAAGCACCTAATGAAAACGGACTTAAATACCCAACAGTTACTGTACCATTCGGGAGGCAGCACACGATCAAGAACTTTTCGGATCTTGATCACATTACAACTGAAAAATGGTTGCAGTAAGACATCGAAAGAAAATCACCCGAATTTCATGCTGGGTTCAGAAGGTACGGAAGGCTCAGAATGAAGGATATCATTGCTGATGTCACATGGGCCTTGGCAGAAAGCAGAGAACACCAGCAAAACATTTACCTGAATTTTATTGATTATGCAACAGTATTCAACTGTGTGGGTCATAGTAAAGTGCAAATAACACTGAGAAGAATGGGAACTCTGCAATAATTATACATGGGCCAAGAGGCAGTCCTTTGAACAGAATTTGCAGACTGAGCCAATAACCTGAGAAGGTGGACTGTATGAAAAAGTATGAGACATCTGGATTAGAGGAAGACTCATTAACAACCTATGATATGCAAGTGACATAACTTTGCTTGCTGTAAGCAAAGAGCTCTTGACTCACTGAATAATGAAGTTCAAAGGATACGTTCCTCTGTATGGATTATACCTCAACAGAAGAAAACAAAAGTCCCCCCAACTAGAACAATAAGCACCTTCATACTGACGCTGATTCACAATCACGCCTGTGGAAGCAGCCCTAAACAACACATCCAACAACACATCCCACTGGGAAAGTATGTGGCAAAAGACCTCCTGACGGTTTCCAAAACCAAAGATGCAAATTTGAGGACTAAGATGTGCCTGATACAAAGCCATGGTATTTCTTTATCGCTTCATATGCATGGGAAAGCTGAACAATTAATTAGGAAAGCCAATGAAGACTTGATGTACTCGAAATGTGGTTTGGGTCAAGAATATTAAACTGGAAATAGAAAGCGCATGTTCAATTCAAACAACTTTGGGTCACCTACAAAGAGTTTCTACATAGGGGTTGGATTCAAGCAGTGATTCTCCACTTTCCTAATGCCGCAACCCTTTAATACAGTTCCTCATGTCATGGTGACCCCCCCCCCCCCCAACCATAAAATTGTTTTCCTTGCTACTTTATAAATGTAATTTTGCTATGAATTGGGTGACTCCTGTGAAAGGATGGTTCAACGCCCCCCCTCCCCCGCAAATGGGCCACACATCAGAGGTTGAGAACCCCTGGGTTAAAGCATGTCAGGGCCCTAAATAATGACAGACTGTGCTGCCTGCTCCTCCGCTTACACATGTGAGTGGACTCTGCTAGTGGCACAGTGGTTGTGAACTGAACTTCCAGCAGCTCAAAACCACCAACTGCTCCACAAGAGGGAAAAAGACACTTTCTGTTACCGTAAAGGGTTACAGTCGCTACAACTCACAGGGCCAGTTCTACCCTGGCCTCTAAGGTCAGTATGAGTCAGAATAAAGTCAATGGAAGTGAATGAGCAGTAGTATGTATATACACACCCATATACACATGACTGTATACTCACACATGCAACAAACATAGACACAGCGCTTTCCTTGGACAACGTGCGCTCAGGGGCGCTGGCTTTCTGCCCAAGCAAAAATTTATGAACAACAGTTTGAATGGCGCAGCCCCCCTTTACGCATGGTTCTGGTTCCCTGCAGCAGAGACGAACTCAAGGATTGCTAGTATTTGCTTAAAATGTTATGAAACACTAATCATCTCTGAATAAGTGAATGGTTCACCTCGCTAGAAACTGAAAATGATCAGAGAGATGCACAGCCCACAGAGAGGAGATTAGCATCCTATGGCATTTTACAGAAATACCCACAACACTTAAGCTCATCTCAATAGCAACAGTTAAAAATACTGGAATATAGGTATGCCCGTGTAATTCTAATCTACGTAGTTCAGATGTCAAATGTACATATGTGCCCATGACTACCATGATACAACTTCTTTTCATATAATCTGAGTTTCTTAAATGATCGTCAAAAGTGAAATGAAAAATAAGATAGAGTTAAGCATATAATTTTTATTATCTAAACACTCATTTATTTCCATGGAGCTGCCCAATTTTCTCACTATGAGACATGTAAAATTTCTGATGAACTGTAAACATATAAGCTATAAAACATAGTATTTTGATAAACCCCCTTCAATGCTTTCTTGGAAGATGAATTTAGAAACACTCATTTTCACACAATGGAAATGTACTTTATGCTCTAAGTATCTGATTCTGAGTCCTTTCGATGTGCCTCATGTTTCACTTATTATCAGATATAGCCCAAATTCAAGTCCTATGTCACATACAACAAACAACAAAAGAACAAAATGTACTTGAAATGTAAACAAAAATGTTTCGTGTCAGAGAATGATGACTATTTCCAATGGCTTAGGACATTTGCTATATGTGTATGGTATGATAGATCATGATCGCCACAGTGACCGAGAGGTTACACATTGCGCCGCTGACCACAAAGCTCGCGGTTTGAAACCCCGGCCGCTCAGAGGGAGAGACAAGGCTTTCTACTCCCATTCAGAGTTAGTCTCGGGAGCAAAATCCCTGGGGTGACCCTGTCCTGCAGGGTCCTTATGGCTCAGAGCAGACTCGAGGGCAGCGAGGTTTGGTTTAGATTATTACCCATGTTCTTATCATATTCAGCATAAGCTAAACGGGCTGCAATTCTAGCAAACATACAAGTACACGTTCTCAATATTGTTTTTGAATCTAGGAAATGATCGTCTCAAAAATTATTTACGAATGTGGGGCTTAACTGTATGAGAAAGCATACAGTTGGCCCTCCCAGTTGGAATTCTTGCATCTGCAGACTTGAATGTACAAGGTGATGCTCTCATGTGTCAGAGAACTGCTAACTATCAGGATGAGCTGTCTTTGCTCAGTACCCACTCCTCTTGGTTCTAATTGTGCATGGACGAGTATAAGAGAGTAGGAAGTATGTGAGCGTCAACAATCCATTCCTACCTAAAGTTGATGAGAAACAAACGCTTCCAGAGGGAACCCCCCTTCCCTCCTCCAAAACCAAATTTTTTTTTTGGAAAGCTATGCTGTTGTTCCTTTTTAACAAAACAACTCTATCACCTTCAAAATACTCTCCATTACACTTAATACATTTGTCTGATCTGTAATTCCATTCTTGGAAGCATTTTTCAAACTTGTCTGCTTGGATGACTGACAGCACTGGCCTCTTTCACATCATCAAATCGCTGTCCTTTCATGTCCCTTTTCATTCAGGGAAACAAAAATAAGTCTCATGGAGTGAGGTCAGATGAGTACGATGTGTGGGGTAAGAGAGGCATGCTGTTTTTTTGCCCAAAACTGACTCACTGAGATGGCTACATGAGCAGGTGCACTGTTGTGGTGGCCAAACCCGTTAACATCTGCCACAAATCAGGTCTCTTTTGTTGAACACTGTTACTCAGTCTTTTCAGAACCTCTAAATAGAAAACTTGATGAACAGTCTGACCTGGTGCAATGAACTCCAAAAGCACTATGAGTTGACATATTGATACTTTGAGACGTTGACAGAGGTCCCTATCCAGGTTTGTCATCACTGGACAATTCACCTTTTTTGAAATGAGAAAAACCATTCATACACTTGTGTTTTTCCCATAAAGCTGCCCGTGTAAGTTGTGTTCAACATCAAAACGTTTCTGTGGCATTTTTCCCAAACAGGAAACAAAATTGCACAGTCGCATGCTGTTCTCTTAAATCAGTCATCATAAAAAACAGGGTTCTAGTGAAACTGGTTTTACAAAAAAAATTCACTGTGACCAGAGAGAACCTCCCTAGGTGATGTCACTGGATACACTAACTCAGAGTAAGTTGTGTGATGTTTGCCTAGTGGGAAAAATGTGAACTATGAAAACCCTGTTCAGCCCAGTGCAATTCCAGGTTTTGGGGGGTACGGAGTTAAGGAATTATATGGGAAGAGAATCATGGGGTGTTAAAGTGGTAGGGGTCTAAATATTTTTAGCCTTGTGCATGGACACCCTCCAGACCCTGCATTAACTTTATTCCAGTCTCACTTATTGGAGCTGACTGTGTCATTTACTGCCTTGACTCTTCCTTTCAGCCACGGCACTTGCTTGATTTTCCCTGAGTGCTGTCTACGTGGCATCTTTGGACCTTTGCTTTGGGTGTTCTGTGTTCCTGTGGTTGATGCCAAAATATGTGCTTCCTTTATTTATTGGGTGAATAGGCTCTATTTCTAGTGCTTTAAGTCTTTCATGCTGGAATTAAGAGGTAATTAATTACAAATAGAAAAATCACCTCATTGTTTTTACTTATAATGCATGAAGTCTAAGGGAGATGGGGATGCCAAACTATTGGTAAACTTTTTTGTTTTTGTTTTTTTTAACATTTAAGCAATTTCTTAAAAGGAACCTTAGTGGCATGGTGGTCTAAGCATTGAACTGCTATCAGAAAGTCAAGGATGCAATCCCACCAACTGCTTTGCAGAAGGCAGTTGGTTTCCATAATGATTTGTTGCTGTATAACCCATATAGAAAAGTTCTAACCTGTCCTATAGGGTCAGTGTGAATCTGAATCAATTTGACAGAAGGCATAGGTTTTGTTTAGCAATTTCTTCAGCAAGAGGGAGTAAAAACTGTATTATGTGATTTTACAATGTTACATATTTACCCATCTTGTTAACCATCTTCCTCTTTTTCTACAACGCTCTGCATTATCAAGCATAATGACCTTTTTGAGGAACTGATGCCTCCTGTTAACATGTCCAAAATAAGCAGAAGCTGTACTTGAAGTGGACATTTCAAGAACCAATCCCTTTATTATAAACCATGAAGTAAGCAACTAAACTTTCCATGCAATTTAAGTACAACAATATTAATGAGATCCCAACCACTAGCTTGCATAATTCAGAGGTAAAGGAGGATGACGTACACATATAAAAAATAAGAGTGAAAAGTTACAAATATAAAAGGAAAACTACAATTTCAAAACAGCTATATATAACTCAATGATAATGTATTTGTAGACATAAAAATCATTTTTTGGATTTTTTTTTTAGAAACATCTATGAGAGTAAGTCAAAAAGGACTCCACTTCATACATGCAAATGTTTATTCCTAACAAAACTTGTTTGATCATGATCTGAGGATAGCCACGGACAAGTTCTCTCAGTAACACACTTGTCTTCATCTCATTTGAATTCCTTCAAGAAAAGAGTACAATCCTAACAGTGGCCATTGGATTTTCCGGGGAAGTTAAAGTCAAGGCTGGAAAATCAGCTCACAAGGTTATGGTGGCTTGTCTGAGGGACTCTAAAGGGGTAATTTCCTTATATATTTTTTCAAAGGATACAAGATACCATATATACTTGAGTATAGACCAACCCAAATATCAGCCAAGACACCTCATTTTATCACAAAAACTGCATTAAAAATATGTTGGGCAATTGGACACCCCCTTACAGAAGAATCACAGGGAGGAGAAGGGACAGTCAGGGTGCAGTGAAGTAGCCATGAAACCTACAACTTTCCCCTAGTTCTTGAAGGCTTTCTCTCCCAACTATCATGATCCCAATTCTACCTTACAAATCCAGCTGGACTGGAAAAGGTCCACTGGTAGAGATGGGAACTAGAAATACGGGGAACCCAGAGCAGATGAACCTTAAGACCAATAGTGAGAGTGGAGTTACCAGACGTTTAGAGGGAAAGTGGGGTAGAGAGGGGGAGCCAATCATAAGAATCTACACATAACCTCCCATCTGGAGGACGCACTTTGGAGGAGTGGGCGAGGGAAGCGTCGGGCAGTGTAAGATATGTCAAAATAATAATAATTTGTAAAGTATTGAGGGTTGGTGGGGAGGGGGTGTGGGGAGGGAAGGGAAGGGAAAGAATAAAAAGCTGATATCAATGACTCCAGTGGAAAAGCAGATGTTTGGAGAATGAGGACAGCAGCAGGCATGTGAAGGTGCTTGGCACAGGATATGTATGTCTCTATTGGGATAAGCAATGTATGAGCCCCAATAAAATGATATTTTTTTAATGTTCTGGGAAAATTCTATTTATATGTGGTAATCACGGGGGCAAATGAGGAAGAAGTTTTTAGAAAATGTAAATGTGCTGATGACAAAGGGGTCCATAAAGTTGCACTAAGGAATTTGTTTTTCCCCATGACAACGCACTGCTCATTCTTCGCAGCAACGGCTACGGGAATTTCATTAAAAACCCTAGTAAGATACACCCTTTGGCCCTGATCCTGCCTCTTCACCCTTCCTTTTGCTTTAAATTTCAAAAGGAAATTAAAAAAAAAAACATGACTGGAGTCGCTAGAGTTGCTGTTCTTAACCTGTGGGAGTCAAATGACCCTTTCACAAGGGATGCCCATTCATAACAGTAGCAAAATTAAGTAGCAATGAAATTAATTTTATGGCTGGAGGGGGCCACCACAACATGAGGAGCTGTATTAAAGGGTCACGGCATTAAGAAGGTTGAGAACTACTGCCCTAGAGGATGCCAAACTGTCATTTTGAAATGGTCTAAGTTGAAAAATGCCGAATTCTTCAGTGAAGGGTTAACAACAACAAAAACTTCACTGCTATAGTGCCCATTCTGACAAGGCAAAACTGCCTCTGGGATTTTTCTGAGCCCCGAACTCTACCAGAGTAGAGCGCCTCATCTTGCACCCTAGAATAGCTAATCACTTCGAACTGCTGGCTTTGCAAATCACAACCCCAACTAGGTCCCAGGTCTCAGGTGCTGGGTTGAAGAGATGAAAACATCACTTTCTGAGGGGCACAGATTACACCAGGGTGACTGTCAGAAAACAAAAGCTCCATATTTTGATATTATTTAATAGAGCGTGTTATGATTTTGTAGCAATAGTTTTTTAGAGACTATGATTATCAAAAATATCTCAAGAAGAAAGAAAGCAGATCAATGGAAGACAAGGACCCGGACAGGGTGCCAAACCAATCACCAACAAACAGATGCTTTTAAAACTCGTCTTAGTCCTAAAGCACATCGCGCGCAGATTTCCAAGGCCACTGAAACAAGTTGTCAAATACTTACTACCTGCACCGCCAACAACTATGTCAAATATGGCAAAAATTCCAAAGAAAACCCAGTCACACAGTCGAGGAATGCCATCCCATGATGAAGTGAGGTTCATTACAAGATGTTGTAATGCAGTAACAACTACTTTTACTCCACCATAAGAAGACATCAAAGATCAAACCCCCCAAAATGTTTAGCCATACAACAGGTTAAACAACATATAATGAAACTGAAGATTCATTTCTAATGTAAATGTTTTAGAAAATTTAAAATCTATGAATATATCAATCCCAAACATCATGCTTTATGATGAAGCATTAGAAAAAGTGAAGTCAAAACCATGAAAAGGATCATTATTATTATTTAACATTGTTACATAAATATTAGACAATGTACAAGTATTCATACCAGAAAATAACATAAGAGAAATAACTATTGGGAAAGAAGAGCAAGGGTTATCAGAATTTCAAGTAAGGAAATTAATAGGGTGTGGACCCAGATGAATGACACTTTAATTTTCTACTTAATGATATGAAATATTTTCAATAAGATTTTACTACTTTTAATATCTAAAATCAAGCATCACTTGGCAAGATATTCGCTATCAATGAATTTATTATTTTAGCTTATTAAAAAATGGCAACTTCTCAGTCAGCCCTATCATTCCTTTTTCTATCCTTTTTGGGACTCCTTAATGGTTCCTTTGGATCAGTAATCTCAGTTGATCTGGTATCCAGTGATCATAGGAACTTCAGTGCTTAAGATGATGAAAATAATTTTTTTAAATTTTTTTTTTGGGGGGAGGGCATCACTGCCTCTGGTGGTCGTGGGCACTACCCAGTGCCACTCCTGAGAGCCGCCGCTGGATTTGAACCGCCAAACCCAAGGGCCACAGTCTCGCACTCAGCCACTTACGCCACCGGGGCTCAGCCCATGAAAATAATTTTTAATGGACTGTATTTCAATATAATCAATTCTCAAGCAACAACATCTTCACCAATCTATTAAAGGCTTTCAAGTTCTAAGAACAAAAAAGCTAAACTCTTTTCCCTCCCTCCTTCAGGTAACGCATTATGAAGGCTGATTCAACAACTTGAGCTCTTGATTCAGACTTTTCCTGCCTTCTTGGGAGAATCAACCTGACAATCATCCCGTCATCAGTTTAATTTTCTTCTATTATTTTGTTAAGCTAATTTTAAGATCTGTTTTCCTGCAACCCCTCTACTCCAAGGCAGGGAAGGACACATGTGCGCGCATGTACACACACACACGCACACACACTCCCAACTCATGATTGAGGAACCACTGAAACCCTGGACAAAATATTCAAATCCACCAGCCCTCTATTTCCTTGTCCATGTGAAGAAATGTATACCTCAGAGACATCATGCAGGACAATTTGTATAATGAACATAGAACAATTGACATAGCTTCTGGAAAAGCAAGAAGCCTTCATTATAACTGCCATTATTCATGTTCCATCCTCCTGTTCACAGAGACGCTGCCTCTCTGGCTCTTACTTCTCCCTCTGTCCTGGACACCTGGCTTTGGAGCTACCAATCTCACTAACAAACGCATCATAGACAGAAATGACCTTCTGAGGACCAAAGACTACTTTTCCTTACCTTCTTTCCCTCAGTCTCCACCATGCCCATCTTCTGTTTTTTTTTGTTTGTTTGTTTTTTCATCTTCTGTTTTAATTCATTCTTCACCCCGGTTACCTACAACCCTTTCCATCCTGCTCAGTTCCCCGGCATCACCATTATGTGCCCACACTTCAGTCTCTACTCGGACCGGGGTTTCTCAGTCACGGCGGTATTGACAGGGACAGAGAAGGGCAGTCTTGTGCAGCCTAGACATTTAGCAGCATCCTTGGTCTCTCTGGAGACATTACCAAATCTTCCCTGAGAGCCACTGGCTTGGATGTATTACTCTAAGAAGGTTTTCCTGGCACCCCAAGGCTGGGTTGAGGCCTTGAGTCTCATGAGCAAGTTTCCTGTAGCACCTGCTCGTTTGTTTAATTGTCTCCCTTCTACTCTGAATTCCTTGTCAGCGGGGTCCAGGAGCTGGCTAACCCCATCCCCAGGCATTGCCTGGCGCCTACATACCACCCCTTCTTCCTTTGGAACCAGAGTTACGATAAGACAAACTTTTAAAACATTTTCAAAAGAAATCTGTATGCTCTCTCTATAAATTTTGATAAGACTCCCCCTTTTTGATAACTGCATAATATAAGGAGAAAAAGTGTCTTCAAACTGAAGAAATAGGGAACTGGACATTTACGAACACTGCAGAGTAGATGTTCTCTGGACGTTTAGTGGAAGGAGGTGCTGGGGGAGGAGATCAGAATCACAAAATGACTACAGTCACAGTTCCCAGTGGCCAAGAGTGTGGAGCTTGACTGTGGCTGGAGGCTGTTCTAAAATGAAGACCCTTCTCCCAGCCTCTCTCTAATCTCAAGCACAATCACGGCCTCTCCTAACCACAATGCCATCCCTGTCTTAGGACTCCAGCTATACGGAATAGTTGAACTTAATGAGAGGCTGCTACCTATCAACAGAGAAAAACGATTGGAAGGAGTATGTCCCACTCCATAACAGTGGTCTTTCTCTGTGCAGGAGATTTAAAAGACCTGCATTTTCCCTGAATCCCAGCATCTCTCTGACGAAGAGAGTGGTTTTGCAAGTAGTCAGTTATTTTTGAAAAATTCAAGGGTTTTCAAAGGAATGGGAAAACACATGAAATCGTGACCATGCTCAAAGAAAAATCCCCAGGTCCAGGAATAGAGGGCAAACACAAATGTAAATGAGAGACTTACTATGTATTTAAATGCAACAACATCTGCACATGAGCAACAGAGGCACAGCCAAGCCTGAGCTCAGAACACTCCCTGACTATTAGCAAATGGACCCAATGTCAGTGCTTTGCTGGCTCTGTTCACAAACTTCAAGCGGAGCAGGTGTGCCCCAGGCAATTTGAGGAAGCAAGGTTTACAAAGAGGTTTAGACGCATGCCCAAACACAAACTTTCAGTCAGTTCACTGCAAAGGCTGGCCCTTCTACCTAATAGACTGTTTTGTCCCATGTGGTTTGGGGCCATGAGCCCCTATGCAACACAAAGCCTCTAAGGGACATAATGGCCACAACCATGTAGAAAACTCACAGGCACCCCAGAAATCTTAGAAACAACACAATCGATCACCCTCTGAAGATCTTTGGGACACCAACCATGACCACCTCATCCCCCATTGCCAAAGTCTCACATTTACACTGGAGAAGGGGAAGCCATTGACCTCGAGCTCGCTGTCCTCCTTTCAAGGAAAAAAAAAAATCACTTTCAGTTGAGTAAAAAACAAATATTTATGGATTAGATACCATGTGCCAACACCATCCCTTTACTAAACAAATGAGTGTCTACTAGGTAGCTGGCATGCTTCTAGACACTGGAGAAAAACAAACAGGTATAGGGCATGCTTTTGCTCAAGGAAGTTAGGATATATTTGGGACAGGATGAACATTAAAAAGCTAGAAAAACAAGAGTTCCAAACATTCTAAGGAAATGTGGATTGCTATGGAATGGTTTCCAAGAACAATGATGCAGGGGACAGTGATTAGAGTAGCTGGAAACGGTAAGAACAGGGTTTAAGAGCACCAAGTGAGTTTGGTAACAACTGTTCTTGAAGGCTAGGCGGTCAGTAGCATAGATTTCAGTCAAGAAAGATTATATATGAAGGCCTCAACTCCAGAAGTTAGGGTCTAGATCTACCACCTAACCCCTGATTTCAGGCAAGCTACTGAACTGTTTCCTTACCCGTATAACCACTTTAAAGGGATTAAATAATGTAACATCTATAGTCTCAAATGTCACATCATTCCATACCTCCCTTCAACTGGAGGATACCAGGAAACTTTTAACCCCTTAACCATGAGGATATCATATACAGAAAATTATATCCTCTGAATATTATTGTCAACATCATGAGGGTCTTTCTGAGAGACACACGGCCATTAAGGCAGCTTTTAAACCGTCCAGCATAAGACAACGTAGGTCTGATTCAAGAAGAGGGCCCAGGAGGAAACAGGAGGAATCAAGTCTAAGCAACCACCACCACCACAACAAAAACACACTGCCTTCAGGAGCTTAAAGACTTTTCTCGGGAGTGGCTGGTAGGTTTGAACTGATAACCTTGGGGTCAGGAGTCCATTGTGGAAACCACTCTTCCCCCAGGGCTCATTGGGAGGAAAAAGGCAGCTAGTTAGCAAACTTCTCCATTAACTCCATCTAATAATCAAGGTACCATCTTCTGACTGACCCAACCCCAGTAACTAATGAGCTGTCGTCCAATTAGCTATGTATTTTTAAGTATTTGTCAAGCAGTCAGTTTTTCAGCGACAGATGGGAAATTAGAAAGCGTCCCAGTGAAGGTGTAGACCCCAGGACTTGAAGGAGCGACAGTTTCTAGGCTGGAACAGTTTAACCAGATGGTGCTCAGGATACAACCCCATCAACCATAGTGGCATTTTCATTTAATTAAGTTGCATCACTTATATATCAGCACTTCGCAGAAAAAAATATATATATAAGGACAGGCGTAGAAGCAGTTTTAAATTTTCTAGAAACAGGTATAATTCAATTCATTACTAATCTATCTAACCCCATCACAATGTCCACTGCAATAGAGTCCATTCAGACTCCAGGGCCTTGGAAAACAGAATAAAATTGGTCCGTAGGGTTTCTGAGCCCATCAATCTTTATGGGAACAGACGTCTCCTCTTGCTCCTTTGGAGTGGGGGAGGGGGGGCAGATTTAAAATGTTGACCTTTCAACAAGCAACCCAATGCTTAACTCACTGCACCCAGCAGGCCTCCTGTCACCCAGTATGTGCGAAATGTATCTCAACATGTAATCAACATACTAGATCTGTTGGTATTCTCACACTCTTTTTCCTGCTGTCACAAAATCCAGGAAGTTTCAGATTTGGAGTAGACTCCAATTGAATCAGGCTCATGTCAAGCTGCTCAAGGCGAAGAGGATGCTGGACCAACTTGAAGGGATCCGTTAGCACACTTAAGAGTTTCATTGGCACGCACTCTGAGCTAGCTACCCAAAGCAGTGGGAGCCTCTGGAGGGAGGGAACTCGAATGCCAACCTCCTCATAAAACCGTTTCCACTTACTGTGCACCACATCTCTGCATTTTCCTTGAAGACAAAGGCCAAGCATTGAGGATCCTTCCCATTGGAAGAGAGGCCATCCCATCAACTCTTAGAGATGACTACAATAATAGCTTAGTACATTTCTTTCTGGATTAAACTATAGGCTTCCTCAAAGTACCAGCTCTCTTTTCAGTTTTGCCTATAGGGTCAAGTCAAGCAGGTTGCTTGTCGAATGTACCAACCGTAGAGCTAATCCAGCTGAAAACACATTTGGCTGGCCAGCCTTGACACATGGCCTGCCTGGCAGCATACAGTGTGGCAGTTAGGAGCATGGGCTTGGAATCCATCTGCCTCTACTTAATTTGAGGCTTGCTGTTAATTAGAGCTCACTGAGCCGATTCCAATGCAGGGCGACCTTCCTGTGTGCAGATCCGAACGGGAATCCATAGGGTTTTTCAAGAGGATGACCTTTTGGCAACCCATCACTGATCCTTACTTCCAAGACATCTCTGGGTGGAACTGAACTGCCAAGCATTCCTTAGCAGTACAGTGCTTAGCCACTCTGGGAATCTAGACTCTACCTCTTAATTACTTGGTCTTGGCAACTTTATAACCTCACTATGCCTCCATTCCCTCACCTGTAACAAGCAAGTAAAAATGTTTAGGAGTTTTTCTAGCTGGCTTGCAGTAAAGATTACATTTTGAAATTCAAAAGAGGAATTCCCTGGGTGATTCGGGAGGGTGGAGTCTACCCCCTTGCCCCCCTATGCACTGGGATAAAAGTCTGGTGACCAACTGTGGCAGTCACCTAACCTGTTGTCAAATTGAGAATTAAGAGTACAGGGGTGGAGTCTTGCCTGTCAATCTGGAGATAGCCAGTGAGACCTGTATGAGTATCGTCTTCTCCTGAGAATTCTGGGAAATGTGGTCATTCCTTCCTGGAGGTGAAGACACTGTCTCTCTCGGCTCACTCCCTTGGAGACACTGGACTGACAAGGCTGCCCTCCTGCGAGATATCCCTGAGGAGAAGTCACCTGGACCTACCCTGATGTAGCCAGATACCCAGACCTAGAGAAGCCACGTGGAGACTCCTGCCAGCGCTGAGATGCTTACACCACCACTGGATCCAAAGACTTTCTACCCACCTGGCTTGTGATCATCTTGCATTTGGCGTCATTGCATGTATTTCTTGAGTCTGAAGAAGACTTTATAGACTGGTAATGGACTCATGAGCTACTATCAGACTTGTGGGCTTGGACTGGACTGGGTTGGAATGCTTGGTATTGCAAACTGTCTTATAGACATATGCATGTTTATGAATTTGTTTCTCTAGTCTACCCAGACTAACACACCAATCCACTTCTCGAAACCCTGAGGAGCACACTTCTGGGCAGAAACATGAGACAGCCAGGAGGTGGAGCGACTTAATGGCTACTGTCTTTGTTGCTTCGTTTCGTTTTTGCTTTTCATACATGAAAACCATCTTGGCGCAGTGTCCGTCACCAAGCCTCTTAGACACAACTTTGGTGGGTTTCTCCGGTTCTCCAGAAACACCAGTCACATTTCTACACAATTTCAGAATGGTTTGAAGGTAGGATGGCTCAGTGGAAAGAAAACCATTGGTCTACACTCACATAACTGGCCTGAGCCTCTGTTTTCACATGTTAAATAAGAATATCAATTGGGCTGAGCCCCGGTGGCATAGTGGTTGTACGCAGGACTGCGGGCCACTGGGAGGGAGGTTCAATCCCAGCAGTGGGGCTGGGCCTCCTACTCCCACCACTGGAGAGCAGTGATGCCAAAAAAAAAAAAAGAATATCAATCAAATTGGATTGACCGCACAACTATGCAATGAGAATTAAATCAGATGGCAATATAGTTAGTAACCTGACTCAGAAAATACAGTCCTCACCTGCTCCTTAGCAACAATAGTGACAAATCCCCAGACCCTTATTCACTAAGGCAGATTACTTTGACCACCACCAGTGTGGGGAAGGGTTGGCAAAGATCTCTTCTCTGAGGGAAGGGAAGACAGAGAAAAACAACTCTGACAGCACTGTGTGTCGTTTTGGTGGACAACTGCTATTTGACCCAACCAATGCCATGTTCTTTTGCCATCCCTGAAATCCAATCTATGTGAGCCCCCCTGCCGCTGGCCCCAACGACAATTCTTCGTAGAGTATGGTGGTTTCTTTCCATGATGATACATCCTCACAAGAGCAGAGGATGTCCCCTGAATGTTCCTAACTTCCTTTAAAGCCTCCAAAGCATTTGTCACTTGTGTGGTGAGTCATCCACGGTACACAGGAAAGAGCCCGTCAGAAAGCAAAGTATGGGTCTCTGCTCTGGCGTTCCACCAGCTGGGACTTTGAGGAAGTCACTTACTCTCTGTGGACAGCCACATATATACGCTTCATGGAGGTGTCCTGGCGAACACATTTCCATAATGTAAACAGAAGAGGCTTGCTCTTATTTATAGAGTTTTGTCAATTCAGACAAAGACTTTTCTAGGCCTTACTTCAACGCTTTTGTGTCTTGGTAGTTGTGCTTTGGGAATTTAGTCAGAGATTTAGAAGGTGATCAGCTTTGTTATCTGTGCCATCTTCCCCTTTTTGGTTCAATCCCACAAGTCAGAAATTAGAGCTCTAGACCTCAGACTTTGAGAGCCAAAATAAGATGAAGCGAAGATGAGCAGCCTGGGGCAAGGGTGACTCATAGCTGTGGAATCTGTTAAGGAGTGGAATGCTCTCTGTGCTTCTCCTCCATGTCAAGTCTCTGGCTTGCCAAGGGTACACAGATGACAGAGGGAGGGAAGAGGCATATATCTTTGTGCAGCTAATACCATTTATGTCTACCTAACTGCATGCATTCCTGAACCTACATATATGTATACAGGTAGGTAGATAAGACAGAGATGGCAAAGATTTAAGTAAACTATTCCTTTAATGAAATTGTATAGACTCAGAAACGCCTTTCATGTTTTAAGAAAAATTCCATTTTACAAAGTTTGGTATGTCCTTCCAATTGTCCTTGGTCAAAGCCTGACAAATTAAACCCTCCATTTAATCCTAGACAGGAGAGCTGTTGTTTAGATTTTTTAAAAAGGATTGCTCCTTAGATAAACCACTGAAACTCTCAGCCCTTGGGAGAGCCCTTAAGCCGTGTTGTTTCTCAATGGGACCTGGGGGGAAGAGGATGCCTGTGAAACTTAATGATGCTCGAATTTAAAAAAGAAAGAGAGGTCCAAAATCCTCAAGCAAATGACGATGGAGGTGGTATCACAGACTCATGTACAAAGCTACCTATAATCTTTTGCCTGCGTTGCACTTTTGCTAAATTGATGCCAGGAGCATTATAGAACAATAGCAAAGGACCCTCAAAGGGGACATTCCAAGTGCCTTTTGCTTGGACTTTCTGACACAACTGTTGTTATTAAAACTCTATTAAGCCAGCTGCTAATAATTTTCAAATGGTCCGTTAGTTATACCAATGACCTTGGGCCACCACCAATTTCAAACCCTGTCTTCATGTCTTAATCAACAACCTCAAATGAAACCCTGTCCTCTTTCAATGGAGAAGCACACTCTGAAGGAAGATTGTTGATCGTGTACTTCTTTGTCATCAGGGAATTTGTGTAATGTGGAATTTAACCTAAAAACCCCAATCTTCCTGAAAGGAAAATTACTCCTCTGAGATTCCCTTCTCTAAAAAGCAAGGTGAAAACTAAACTTTATTATTATTATTATTTTAAATCTTGTCCTTGTTTAACAGAATAGAATGTCTGAAATGGGTCTCTTAGGACTCTAAAAATTCTCTTGAATGTGCTTAATCAACAGCAGAAACTCATCCAGTGGGGGAAAAGAGCACCAGGAAAATATATCCTAAGCCACTTCAGATCAATCTGAAGAAAACGTCACCTTCTTTATAATCTCGGGTGTGGTGAAGGGGGAAGAACTTACAAAAAGTGATTTCATTTTCAGATGTGATTTAGTAATGGGGCTGAGATGATTCTATGAGGAGCCAACTACCAGGAAAACATGAGCACCAAGACTAAAAGGAATGTTCTTTCCATCGTAAGCTTAGAACTGAAAATATTTTCTCTCTCGTGACCATCTTAACTTCAAAAGCAGAAGCATGTAATGTCAATCCACATGGAGCTCGCTGGCCACTGAATATGTGTCCATTCTGTCCACAGAGAAGGGAAAAGCAGCCCATTGTGCGTCTCCTTTGCCAACAAAGAGGAGGAAAAAGATGACTTGTTTTTAAACCTTCAGGGGACACAGATAATTCAGGAACAATAATGAAAACACACAAAGAGGAACAGAGATGATTTAAGGATAAAATATCAGATGTTTAAAATCCAGAAAGTCTGAGAATTCAAGAAATGTTCAGAACATCCAGTAACAAATGGTATGAACTTTATAGCTGTGCGCTAGGGAAATGCATTTTCTTGGCTTTGTGTGTGTGTGTGTGTGTGTGTGTGTGTGTGTGTGTGTGTGTGTTGTGTGGTGTTTCTTTCGTAATTTTGTTCCAGGAAGAACTCTTCTTCTTTCCTGTAAGTATACCTTCCATTTCCTGGAAATCAATCATATCCTTTCTCAGTCTGTGTGTTCTCTGTTCCACCTTTGACTGTTCACAAATACTCATCAAATTGGCTAAGAAAATCTTGTCTTGACTTCTTGTCCTAGCCACTCTTTATCCTTAAAAGGGGAATGCTTTTCTTTCCTCAACCAAAAGGGTACAGAGGAAACCACCTGATCTAAGCATGCCATTTAGTCTCAGCAATAGTGGTAGGTGAGAAAAGTGGCTGGAGGGATCTTTGCAATCTGCACGCAAGTTACTGAGCAAGACTACTTGTGATCTCAAGATCATTGAACAACATTGTCCATCATGCACACATTCAAGGAAATATTGGCTCATGTGCAACAAGTGGCAAGTGGCCTGAGCTTTGGTGCAGAGGGCAATGACGGGGACTGACCTCAAAATTCCATATCCTCTGTCCTACAAACATGTTTGACTTGAGATAGTCACCGACATTCTGTGTGTGTCAGTGTTAAGAGGATCGAGTCTTAAATATTTCTCATCACCAGCAGAGTTTAGTCTAAGTGCACAATGCAACCACAGGTGTAACCACAGGTAAAGCTAGTAGGGAAGAGAAAGGAAGATGGGTAGATAGGACCTACTTCATACACACGCATAAGTGCCAACTGTTGTACTTGTTCGCTTTTCACAAGCCTCCAAAACAAGCCCAGAGATCAAGTCTCCGGAAGAGCCTTCAGAAACCCTTCCAAATTCAGAGTGTGTAACACCGCTGTGTTCCTGGAGAGAGTCTGCAGGTGTTGCTGGACCGATGACTGGGCTTTGAGGTACGATACATTCATATGTGTTGAAACATGTACTTAAAAATAATTTGAAGAGTGAGATCATATGTAGGTCAGTCAAAGCCAAGAAGGTCTCATTATGTAATTTTTATTGCCAAGAGAGCTAAATGTCATCGCCAGACTTTATAAACTTTCAGGCAACGTATTCTCTAATGACCCATGGGTTAACCAATGCGGAACACATGCAGTCTAGGGATCCCTTGGACATTTTAGAAGAAGAGCAGATAAAATACACAAAGCAGAATCAAGCCGAAGTCTAGAAAGTGCACTCAAGAGACACGATCGTGCCCAGGACTAGCTATGGCTTCGCGGAGAGTCCATCCATATCACCTGGAAACGCTAGTGTGCCTACCAGAATGAATGTCAAGAAAGACTGAATATCGTTTTATCTTCAGCCATGGACAGAGAGCAACATGAAGCCTGGAACGTGTATTCAATGCACCCCTTGAGATGTACCATCATACTACTCTTGGAGTATACTGAAGACACATACAGGAGGTGGTGAACTTCAGGAAGATACCATTTGGCTTTCATTCCTGTACCTCTTAACATTTAGCAAAAACACCGGCAAGTTGTCAAATGCTCAAAAGATACATGAATGAATGCACAAGCACATGGATGAGAAGGGAAAGGCCACGTGGTCTGGGGGTCCAGCGTTCAAAAAACAGGCAAACAGACTGTGTTTTCTCAACTAATCACGAGTCGGGGCAAGGAAAGGCTTCCAAACACCCACGGAAGCCATCCATCAAAGAGAAGGGCGGGAAGACCCTCAGATAGTTCTCCAGCCTCAGTCTCTTTTAAGCAGACTCCCTCCTCCCTATGTCACATGCCATCACCGGCATTGCCTTCAAATCCAAAGGACAGCAGCAGCGACAGCAACAATCCAGGCTGGTGCGTGATCTCAATCCTGGGAGCTACCACTGCACGGGGGAGCCAAGAGCCCGTGGATGGAGAGGCTGCCGCGTCGGAGGCCTCTCTCTGAAAAGGGCTGGGCAGGAAGGGTGTGTACACAGGCAGGGGAAGAATCGACTTCCACCTGGGTGCCCATTAGGCCAATATTTTGCAAAACCAGGTATGTGCAATTTGCTTATTAAAGTTTTCACCCTGGGGCAACTGACAAGACCCATCAGTCCTGGAAGACAAGCGCTATGACCCCAAGGCAAGTTAAAGCATATCCGGAATATTTTAAGCTAGAAAGAGAATCTTTCTGTTAAAGTGAAAGGGAAGCATTTGCCTTAACAACTGACTGGGAGGAAAAAAGGCAGTTCCAGTGGTTCATTCCCCGTTTTTGTGTAGAAAGCATACCATGATCTCCCAAAACAGGAGCTCAAGGTGAGAATGAGGTTCCAAAAGATGCAAGAGAAGCATCCTAGATATAAAGGGCGATGTAAATCCTAGACATAAACCCTCATGTCGCGATCCTTTCATACAGCTCCCCGTGTGCTGGGCACCCACAACCATCAAATGGCTTGCGCATTACTACTTTCTGTCATTTTGCTACTGACATGTGGTGACCCACAGGTGGAAAACCGCTGCTGTAAGCAATGTTGCCTCTTGAGGACATATACCAGCAGCATGCCAAAGCACCAGGGCCATCTCCCCGGGCTTCTTCCTAGGTGCTCCAATCAACACTCTTTGGAACAGCAACACCTGGAAAATCTGAGAAAATCTGCCTTCCTCATTGGCAAACTGAGTAGAAACCATGATGGACACAAGGCTGGGGATGGAACCCTATCCAGGCACTTGTTTGGGGAACCCGAATTCTGTTTCCAGAGCCGCCATGAGGGACAAATGGATGCGTCTTCGTGGAACCAAGCACTAGTCTCTTCTGGATTATCAATCATTTTAATCCAGATTTTCATAGATTGCTGTCTACTTGATAGATAAACAGAGGCCCCACTTTTCTCAACACTGGCCCGTTGCAGGGAAAGCATGGCCATCCGTGCATGGGAGGGCAACCCCACCAAGGCCGCGGGGGCAAGCGCTCCATCTCCGGAGAGAGGGAAGTCCCCACAGACCAGCACGCATCAGGTGTCACACCAGTGTGCTCGACAAGCGCAGATGAGGCAGTCCCACCCCCACCCCCACCCCCACGCCCCACCACACACCTCATTTCCTCACAACTTGGCTTGCAGAAAAGGGCTCCAAAATTATACTTAAAACTTCAAGGGTCTTATCATGGGCAAAGTTATTTCCTTCTCAATTTACTACCCAAACTATAAATTGATATAATTTTTTAAAGTCCTCTATTTGTTGTTTTTGAAAAGTCCTCTTTTATTCTCAGTTTTGCAAAGCTTCTGGTATGAATTTCTATGGATTCTGATATTCTAAAAGGCAACCGTGACCCAGGGTCCCTTGAGGGAGAGTTTATGCTCCCCTTTAAAAAAACACAAGTAAATAAAGTAAAGAAAGGACAGAAACATGTCCAATATTAGTGACTTTGGTCCTCCAAACCACCATCTAGGTGGTGGTATGCTACTTAACTTAGTCACCTTGGACAAGCCCCTTCAATGGTCTTGGATCTATGTCTTCATTAAAAAAATGAGACGAGGATGGTGGTCACGAAAGTTGGAATCCACTAAGGAGTGTGTAAGAACTCACCTGTCGAATCAACTAGCCCTGAAAATGGATGGCGCTGGGGAAAAAGAAAATGAGACTAAAAAAATAATCTCCAAGATATTTTGTTTTCAAAACTATGTTTATTTCTACATTTTCCAGAATACAATCTACTTCCATCCCATTATATTCGGGGAACTTCTGTTTCTGACTGCAGGAAAGTGACAAATAAGGCGAAGGTGGGTAAGGTTAAGCTACCCTTTGGGGTCAAAATGGCAACATAGGGCTTTGTTATTTTCTACATTCAACACCCCTGCTTAGCATCAAGTTTGAGCAAACCAAACCACAGGCTCATATTTATTTAAAAACGGGGTTTTAAATCGTGTCTCATTAGCGCGCGCACACAATTACATATATAATCGTTGATAGAAAACCTCTGAGGTGTAAAGAAATACTAGTGTAAAGAAAGACTAGTGGTGGTCAGGATTCAACTGCTGTAGTTTAATTTTCCTCCTCAAACTAATTGTGTGACCCAGGGCGGGTTAAGACCTCTTGAAACATTCCAGTAGTACTTGCATGGACAGAGGAAGAGGATTCAGTTCTACAAAGTTTCTTACAGAAGGTAGGCAGTGAAAGGCAGAATGGGAATGATATGTAAGAAGATGCCAGTGAAACAGGAAAGTAAGTTAATTCTTCAGTACCAAGGTGAGACCGTTAAAATATGCAGAAAGAGAGACTCTTCAGACTAGTTAATAAAAACCATCATTTGTTCTAATTTCTACATAACATAGCTACCTACCATGGATAAGTCACGTGGACACGTTGTTCTGAGATTCCCTGCCTCCTGAAGAAATATTCTTCTCTGGTTTAAACTGTTTGGAAATGGGCAGTCTTCATAAATACCGAGTGAGCATGTTTGGGTAGAAAACAAGTCTATGATTCTTAGATCACTTAATTGCAAGGGGCAGCACATATGGGGAAGTCCCATCTCTGTCATTTACCCTCTCCCCGCCTACCGCAGCCTTCTCTGCTTGATCTCCATGCACTCGTCCAACAAGCCTAGACAAGGCAGAGAATCCTCAAAGCACAGCTCCAGGCAGTCTCCACCAATCAATCAAAATTGGCACAGGAAATGGTAGCTATGTGCCAACCCTGTTGTAGTGGAATAAGCATTGATCGCCATGGCAGGAAACTTGAAATTCCTTTTCAGGCTTCCCTTACTAACTTCCTACATAGTGGACTTTGGACAAATCATTGTGGCTTTTCCAGAGGTCCAGAATGAAGGGGTTGGGCTAGCTGATTTCCTGGGTCCAGTCTAACTGGGGCTTTCAGGTGTTGGAATATAAGGAGAGACTTCACCTTTACTACAGATAATAGGAACTCCTTCCCTTTCAAACCCAGTTCCTTTCCCTGGTTTTTCGGTAGGCCACTCTGCTATGTTCTTGTGGACTGAGACATAGAATGTGCTCACAGACTATCTCTGGATCCTCCAGGCGACATCCTGGCATTTTATTTTTAAAACTGGGACCCAGCATTGAGGCCAACATGCAGTGGCTTGAATCCCGAGTACTGGATACCCTTGAGTCATTTTCAACTTTCAAAACAGGCAGCAGTACATCCACGGAGCTCAACCGAAAGACACTTCAGGCTTTAAAATCAACTTGGGTGGACATGGACACTTTGGAATCATGAGCAGAGGGAGATCAGGATGAAAGGATGGGGGTGAGGGTTAGAACCCTAACCACATTCGTTCCCCTCCATCGTGTCCACGTATCAAATTCCTTGGATATGAGTTACCCCTCAACGAGCAGTCAGGAAAATAAAAAGCATTCACAATAGGCATCCCTCAATTTGTAGAATACCTTGTGGGCATACTTTACCTTTTGCTGGGGAAAACAAAAGCCTCCGGCTATGTAGATGAGGTCACATCCGAAGAGCAAGCCATCTGAGAACTCATGACTTTCCCTGGCACCCTTCCCTTCTCACCCAGTGGTGTATATGAGGGGAGGGAGGAGGGGTGCAGTGGTTGCTGGAAACTCTGAGGACTCGGATGGGCTCCACAGCAACAGGCAGCTCCCCAAGCTCCGTCCTAAGTGCAGGAGCTCACCAGTCCAAGTTGTCACTGCTCAAAAGTCTTGAGAGGAGCATGAGTTCTGGACCGTATTCCTAAGAGGTGACCTAATGCTGCTTTCTGCTGGGGCAGCTGGAACAGGACAGGCTCGCCTGCCATAGGGATCTGAGTCACTTCTCAGCTACATCTCAGGGTTAACAAGATCACATGTTCAGCTGCTACTTAGAGCCTTGGAGCCACTTCAGCCTCTTAACTTGGGTAAGCATTAGAGGCCGAGTAGATAGTGTCCAACTCCTCAAAATAACTTCGAAGGGACTAGCCTCCCTCTTGGACCTTCTAAGCATGCCAAGGACATGACCATGATTTGTTGGGCCAGATCATTGCTTTGTTACTAGAAAATTACTATCAGTAAGAGCAATTTCCTCAACTCTCTTGCTTCTTCCTACTCAACTGTTTCTTCTTTCATGCTTCTAAATCTACATTCTGCATGGAAAAGGAGCATGGTTAAAATGGCTTGCTAGCCATTCATGTGTGTGTGTGTGTGTCTGTTGGAGGTTGGGGTTTACTTGTGATCGCAATGGTGGTCGTTGCTGTTTGGAGGGGCAGGAGAAGTAATGTGTAAACAGAAATCATTTCCTTGTATTATCTCAGGAAGCCAGAGTGTCTGAGCTGTCATTTTCCTTTGTGCTGACATTAGTGCAGAAACCAAGAGAGGAAAGGTGCTGCGGGCACCCACTGCTTTGAAGGAGACTCCCCACCTTTTCAAATTATTTCATCAGCTTGGCCATCCATTCTTCTAAGAATGTGCCACTGATCAGCTATCAGGCACAGCTTTAGACACGAGAACATAGTGATCTTTCAGCCAAGGTCATACTGATTCACAAATGAGTCAGTTAGTGCTGGCTCAATATCAGAGGCAACAGCTTCTACACAGGCTAGACAGACAGGCGTACAAATCCAAGCTCTTGGTCAATAAGCATACTTCTTTATTAACTGAAAAAATATGCAAATTACTGGGAAGGATCGGTAGCAATTTCTTTGCATGTAGAAATCAACATAATGTAACTTCCTTTTGCTTCTGCCAAATGTATTAATATGGGAAGAAGAATCTCTCATCCAATGTAATTGATGAATGACAGATACTCTGCTGACATTGTCTCCGGGGTTGGAGGGGGGCGGCTGGGAGGGTAAAAGTGGAGGAGTACAGTAAGTAGCCTGCCACGAGGATGACATTTTCCAACCCAAATCACTTGGTATACAGCACCCTGAAGGTGCCCTGAAGGTACAGAGTTCTTGGGGAAGAAAAGACAAAAAGCCTATTCCATAGCTCAAATTACTAACAGCTACAAATATGAAGTTCTGACAGCATCTCTCTCCTCCCCCTACTTTCTGCATGTAAGACATTCGAGCACTGTTGCAGCTTCTTTCTCCCTTGCCTAACGACACTGAATACCCCAGACTAGAAATTCCTAAATCTGGCTGAGAATATAGTAGAATGGTTAACCGCTCAGCTACTCACCAAAAAAGGTCAGGGTTGAACTCACTAGCAGTTTCCCAGGGGGCAGATATGACAGTGGGCGATGGGCAACCTCAGGCGATGGGCAAATATACTCTGTCCTACTGGGGAAGTGAGGGGAGGGTAAGTATGAATCCACCTGGACTCCATGGCAACAGGTTTGGTTTTCGTTTTAACCTAGATAGACATACTAAATCTCTCTCCAACAGTAGAATAAAAAAAAAAACTATTTAACAAACCTCTCTTTCATTATCAAAATGACTCTGAAGAGCAACCCAGCTTGGGAAAGGTAGCCCCAGACGGGAGACCACAATGGTCTCTTCAAAGTACCTTTAAAGGAGGGCTGGTTCTCTGCAAAGTATCTTTAAGAAGGACTGTCCACCACACACACCCCTCACTATCTACACACACTTGTGGTTACTCGAACATTTTCTTCCTGAGCCACGGAGGGAGCAGATTAACTTTCTCCACTATTGCTCCAAAATCCAGCGATGAGAGTACAGTAGACTCACGGATTCTTCGAATTCTAAAGCGGTTAAAAAACAAACACTGTGGCTGAGCCCCGGTGGAATAGTGGTTGTGCTCGGGGCTGCCGCCCACTGGGTCAGAGGTTCAAATCCAGCAGCAAGGCTGGGCCTCCTCCTACTCCCACCACCAGAGGGCAGTGATGCCCACCCCCCCCCCAAAAAAAAAAAAAAACTGTGCTTGATGTCAAGTTTGATTGCCAGCCCCATGGCTGGTGTGGGTTCATCTATGCACTGAAATGCACAAGCCAGAGCTACTGGTGCCAGCCAGGGAAGGTAATGTAGAAATCAGTAAAGGGGCCTCAATCTTGGGTTCTGAACTCCATCCAAGCATCACACAAAAGATTTCCTAATCCCTGATTTAAACTCTGTCCAGGGCTGAGCCCTGGTGGCGTAAGTGGTTGAGTGCGGGATTGTGGCCCGCGGGCTTGATGGTTCAAATACAGCGGCAGCTCTCAGGAGCAGGGCTGGGTAGCTCCCACAACTACCAGAGGGCAGTGATGTCAAAAAATAAAAAATAAATAAATAAATTGTCCATTTCAAGCCGAAAGGTGTGCAGCTCAAATCTCCCATATGCTCTGACAGCAGAAGGAGGTGGCAGCCTGCTTCTAGAAATATTTACAGCCTTGAAAAGTCTATGGGGCAATTCTATTCTGTCCTCTAACGTCACCATGAGTAGACATCCAACTGACAGTCGGTTTCTTTGTATTTTTTTGGTTTATTCGTCATAGAAAAATAACAATACAAAAATAAAGGGAATACATCACCTCCCATGAGCCAAATCAAACTGAATATTTGTTTTACTTAATTACATGAAGGGGACCTCATCGTTCAATGTGGCCATGCATGCACAAGAAAGGAACTAAAGATACAGCCCTTATGTACAAAGTGGTTTGGGAACATCAACTCCTTAGAATAGGCAAGATGAAACCTGGGAGCTAAAATCAGAATCAATCCACGGACCCATGATGAGAGCAGACTTCAGTCTACACGCAAGCCCGACCTCACTGGGCCAGCCTTAATATGATCTGTGCTTCAGAGAGCCTTTGACTTTCCTGCTATTCTCCTCGTCTTGCTTTAACACATACTTTATATTAGAATGCGTTCCAGGAAGCATATGGCAATAGAACTAGGTCAACCATTAACCAAATAACAGGAAACTGCTCTGCAGCGCACACCCTTCAAAAGCTTGCTTAATGAGCTGGCTCTTCAGAACGTGTCCTTCAGTAAGGTTGGAACGCACAGGATCCCTGGGTCTCTTTCACGCTGCAAGGTCACCTCCTATCTAGAAGGCTTCTGCACTTTCTATATTTTCAATGGTCACAATTATTCCATTGACTCAGTCAAGAAATAAAATCTAAGATGAAGAAGCATGTTTCCCGAGCCTGCTTGACCCTCTCTTCAAAGAACAAGCTTTCTATCCTGGGTCTGTGACTCTATTTACGCTTCCATGGTTCTTATGTTTGTGGGAAAATTACATATTCTTTTCTACCCATAACATCTTCTCCCTACATTCCTTGAGACTTCCACATTGTCATCATACCTCAGTGAAATTCATGTCACAACCCACTAAGACATAATAAGGCAAAACCTTGGGGTGGAGGGTGGGGGGGAATTGTCCTCAATTTAAACTGTGTCAGTTCCCACCAGAACTAGTATTCTTGGCCTTCTGAATATTCCTGATTTCAAGTGATTCTCCCTTCAATGTTTCAGATGGGGTTTCAAGATCCTGGATTTACAGGAGCATTTTAGTGAGTGAATATCCTCAAACTACTATCTTTCAGAGATAAAGAGATAAAGGGAAAGAAACGACCAATAATCATTGGCGGCTTTCACCTAAATTGCAATCAAGGTGTTCTTACTCTCAAAATACATTTGCTAGCGACGGAAGAGTTGGAATGTTTCCCTTGCTTAAGAACTTAGATGAACTCAGCTAGCAATTTGGATTTCAAAACCAAATCTCCACTCACTGAGTTGAATAGTCTGTGTCTAGTGAGTGATATTTGGAGCGATCAATCAGTAATTAAATGAAACCAGAAATTAGCATTCTGTTTCTGAAAGAAGCATTCAAGGAGCTTGTATCTAGGAAGACAACCTTTATTGCCGAGTTTGGTTCATTGACTAAACCTGTACTTTTCCACAAGGCCGATGTTCTAGGTACTACTCTACATGGCCATAGCGAACCAAGAAGACCGTGGACCTATCTTTCTAGAACTCCTAGTCTGTTGTTGGCTACGGGTCAAGTGGGTTCAATTCATAGAGACCCTAAGTCAAAAGAACAAAAAAGTGCCCGGTCTTGAGCCGTCCCCCCCGTTGTTCTCTTGTTTTGAGGCCATGGTTGCAGCCTCTGTGCTGACACCTTTTGTTGAGGGCCTTCTTTTTCCGGCCCCTCTACTTGACCAAGCATGATGTCCTTCTCCAGGAGCTGGTCTCTCTATAACATGCCCAAAGTGGATGGAATGAAGTCTCTCCATCCTTGTCCCTAAGGAGCATTCTGGCTGAATTTCTTCCAAGACAGATGGGTTTGTTCTTTTGGCAGTCCATGATACTTTCCATAGTCTTCGCCAACACCACAGTTCAAATGCATCCATTTTTCTTCAGTCTCCCTTACGCCATGTCCAGTTTTCACATGCATATAAGGCAAGGGAGAATACCGCAGCTTGGGTCGGGCACACCTTCGTCCTATCTGTGCTTTCCAACCCTTTATAAAGAGGTCTTGTGCAGGATTGTATGGCATTTGAACTCATGACTGCTGCTTTCATGAGCTTCGCTTGTGGATTCCAGTAAGATGAAATCTTTTAACAACTTCAATCTTTTCTCCATTTATTATGATGTGACTCCTAGTCTAGTCCTGTTCAATAACTACATTGTTCATGAGACATACCAGTAATTGGCCTTCAAAGTTAATTTGGCTAAATTTTAGCTCACTAAGATCTTTTCTCCTGAAAACAGTCGATGGGTCACTGAGTACCAACCTAAACAATAATTGGAATGAGTTAGAGGTTAAAGATGCTTGCAAGAGCCATTAAAATGGTTTCATCTTTTGGATTCTGTTTAACTAAATAACTAAAGTTGGGGCTATTTTTGGAAATTTCAGTTTTTTTTGTTTTTGTTTTTTTTTTTTTGGTTGGGGAGAATTGGTTGTGTAAGGAAAGTCAAAGCAAAACAAAAGCAACATCCTCAACCAAGGAATTTAGTAAATTCTCTGTTACAGAATGTTGTTGATCATACAGAGGTTACAGCTATTTCTCTTCTCTTTCTCTTCTCTTTGACCAGATTTTGGAACATTCCATAGAAGGTACACTGGCTTTTAAAAGCCATCATATAGTAAAAAATACTGCCGAGTCTCTCATGCCAAGAAGATAAATAACTCTCTACACCTGCCTCCCCCCAGAATGAGCTTCAAATAGCCCCCTAGTGGGGATTTCATGTGATCCAGCATATGACTTTTAATAAGACAGCTACTCTTCAATAGTGGCCTGCTTACAGTGTTTTAACAAAACACTCTGTTTAAGAAGAGCAAGAAAATACTTAAGAATGGAAGGGGAATTCGTATTAAGAACCCACGAGAGACTTGCAATTTGTGATCTTGCTTATTCCCACACAAACACAAAAACTTTCCAGCTTGGCTCTCTCCTCCCCCTCCCTCCCCACCCTCCTATAAGACACAGTAAGGGCTAGGATTTAAATCCTTCATTCAGGGTCATAGAGCTCCTTGCTGGTTCTGAGGGCTACGATCTTTTCAGTACGCACCACAGCCAACATCTTCACGGACCTACCAACACTGATAGCAAAGTCTTCTCATACACAATGTGACTTTTGTGAGTGACTCCAGTGAGTGCAACCCGGTCCCAAAGTAACTGCTCCGGGCTCGAGGCCCTTCTGGTGTTCCTTAGTGCCCAAACACTGATGACAGAACAAGGTCAGGGCAGGAGCTAAGATATGAAGCAAGATGGACTCATCAGGTCCTCCTGCCAATTGTTCTCGTCCTTAGTCATCTGCCAGAGCTCGCCAAGGTCTGTCCTTCGAGACGCAGGTCAGGGTCACCATGGGCGATCTGATACCCCTCTATATTGCTACGCAATGAAAGAGCAGGGATGAGGCAGGCTTCCCGGCCCCTATAAACCTGTCAACATTGCTTCATAGCCACCAAGCTTCTTACAGAAACAACTTGCATCAATCAAGCGAGTTAAACTTCAGTGGGAAAGAGTTAAGCAAAGGTCTAACGGTCAAAGGTCTTGGGCTCTGTGGACCCAAACCATCTGGGACGTCCAGGTCCTCACCAAGTGTTACAGTCTCCCTGACAAGTTTATGACTATAAACAAGCACAGTTAAAAAGAGAGGGATGAGTATCATAGTTATGAACAACCCAATTTTTTGTCATTAATAAAAATGTGCCCACACAACCACTCCTTTCTCCTCTCGTAGCTGCACAAAACCAACGCACAAAATGCAGGCTGATGGTTACTGCGCAGAAGCAAACACAAAATCCACCCTTGTGTGAGGAGACGTGGCTCATTTCAGATGACTGCTGGTATCTGATGGAGTGGAGCCTGGGCTTTGCATCCGTTAAGAGATGACCCCAGTGTCCACATTTAACCAACATCATCCCAAGTTTTCTCCATGATGGAAGATCAGCGGCGAGGTAACTGGAAGAAGGACTTCATTGCTGCATGCTGAGATCTTCCTAGACAAACTATCCAATCACCTTCAGCTCCTCGGTGCCACCTAGGTGGTTCTGCCATGGGCTAAGGAGAAGATTTTGGCATCTGGACAATCTAACCATAGCCAGCCCTTACTTGCCATGCATCTGAGCCAAGTGTTCTTTCTCACAAGGCTGTGAAACTCTTCCTGAGCAGGAAGGAGAAGTCCGGAGGGCTCCCGGTAAGCAAGTGTTCCCATGCCTGGGGAAGCTCTGGAATACTGCATGTCTCGAATGCACACAGAACAATGTATCTGGTATTTATATGAGACCTTACAGCAGTCAGTGGCCCTCAGCCTTCCTCAGGCCCTGACCCTTTAATACAGTTCCTCTTGGAGTGAGCCTCCCCACCCCCAACCATAAAATTGCTCCTTCATTAACTGTCATTTTGCTATTGTAATGACTCAGGCAACCCGTCGCCAGGTGGCTTGACCCCCAAATGGGTGGAAACCCACAGGTTGAAACCGGCTGCCTTAAAGCTTGAGCACCTGATTTGCAGAAGGCGATGGATAACAGTGAAAACCCCAAATCCACAGGCAGCGCGTTCCCACGTAGATTAAACCTCCATTGAATTTCTTCTGACCTTCAACCAATGATGCAGATAATCTTGCCCTCAGGCCAAGGGCCTGGGAAAGGACATTTTCCCTGCCCCCCCCCCCCCCCCCCATCTCCAGGAATCCCAGGGAGGGGCGGTCTCTCTCTGGGTCTTGCCTGCATGTGTCCTTAATGAAGATGGCTTTCTGGGGACACAAGAGGTTCATGCCTTGTCTGTCTTGGATGAAAGATCCTGGACCGAGTGTAAGCATTCCTATAATGTCCCAGCTAGGGTCCTGTTCCTGCTTCTGTAGTCCCGCCTGCCACTGTGATGTATTGATCTGCCACTAATGACCAATTTGTGACAGTTTTCGGAGTTCCATGCCTTTTTTATTTAACTGGCATCCTGACAGTGGGATAGCATTATGACCTTGTGCTAAGGGCCTCCCTCATTCTGACAATGTCTGTGTCTTTGTGTTGCATTTCCCCCTTTTAAGACTTCATAAATGTTCTTCTTGAATTCTATTTGAGATGGAGGTCTCTTTCTCTCTCTTTCTGTGTGTGTGTGTGTGTGTGTGTGTGTGTGTGTGTGTGGCATCACTGTCCTGGTGGAAGTAGGAAGCCCAGTCTTGCTTCTGGAGAGCTGCTGCTGGATTTGAACCGTCAACCCTGTGGGCTACAGTCCTGCACACAACCACTAAGCCACCGGGGCTCAGCCCCCGAGATGAAGGTCTTTTTTATACCCTGAAACATAGGGATAAATCCAGCCTCACCTTCCACTGGGAGAAGAATCTACTATGGCAAGCATCACTGAGTTACTCCTCTCCTTCTAAGACAGTAAGGAAGGTCACTGCTGGTCCGGCCAAAGGTACTTGTGGCTTTCTCCCCCTCTCATTCTCGTGCTGGGGCCCGGCTTCCGCCTGGTGGCTTGCTGCACTTGCTCATCAGTGTTCAGCTTGAAAAAGGAAAACAATCTACCCCTCCAATTGCAGAAGCTTTTTCCTTTCCAGGAGAACTAGACCATCCTGATGGCTCTCTCCAGTTACATGGCAATTATGTAATTGCGGAGCTTCTGCAGAATCGCTGGAACCACTCGGCAGCCTTCTCCAGCTGCAGCACCGTGTTCCAAGATGATTGCAGCCTTTCAATGGACGCCTGGTCTCTCCTCGGAGCACAAAGGCACGTACAATGGGATTCCATCTCGGGGCACAAAGACACCCCTGTCTCTGGAAGCCCTGTCTCCTCTCCCCCCAGTCAGCGCAGCCAATGCTTTGCTCTACCTGCCCTCCCTGTGCACAGAGGGTGGCTGCTGACAGGTTCCCAAAGAGGGCCTGCTCAAGTTATCATGGACCTCGCACCAGGTAATCATCCAGCGCGTAATCAGAAAGTTCCAGAAGAGGACAAGATGCAAGGGGGGACGGGAAGCATCTCCCTAGGCTTGAAGCACGAGCATGAAATGATGGCTTCCCATCATTCTGCCAGCTCCCATCCTTCATGTTAACATGACACATCCTGGTCTGCAGATCCACCCCCAGGCAGCCGCTGGCCCTACTGAACATGCTCCCGCGTCAGAGCAGTGGGAGAAGTGCTGCCTCCACAGACCTGAAAGCACCACTTCAACGCACCGTGCCATCAGCAACTGGACACACACGACCGTCGCGTCTGGGGCTGGTTTGCGGCCCTCTCAGTCTAACCTTCTGCTAACCAGATGGTCTGTTTGCCTCTTGGGACCAAACCATTAGACTTGACTTTATTAAAATCTCTCAAGACGTGGGGACGGTTTACAGCAGTGTGTCTGGCGCCCCTGCCAGCCTGCTTTACATGCCTTAGCCTTTTTACCTTCACCAGAGGGAGAAATCGGTGTTAAAGATAAGAAATTGGAGTCAAGGTGCAAGTTCAGAGAGCTGGGAAATGATCCAAAAAAGAGGGGATTGAAACTCAGGTCTTCCTCCAAAACCACGCACTTTCTACTTCTACTTGGTCCTATGATAAGGTGACCAGACGTCCTTTCTAACAATTTAACAATGTCCGCGGCACTTTAAAATTAAAATAAATATATTACAATACTATCTTTTCACTCTAGGAACATTTTTGTTGCTCCATATAGACCAAATTTTTAATCAAGAACCTCCCCCTGGCCCCAGTCAATGGTGTTCTGCTTAAAATCTGGTCCCTTTATCCTAAGAGGTCAAAATGGGGACTCAGCATGTGAAGAACTGAGCCCTTGTGAAGGCAGCCTTCCTAAATACCGCCCCCCCCCGCCCCCCCCCCCCCCACCGCCACACACACACATCCCCACCCTAACAAGTCGTAAGGAAACTGGAAAAACCTTTCCACTCAGAATCTTTCTTTTTTTTTTT